>WTSP01012909.1:0-33368 GCA_025331215.1 Actenoides lindsayi | reverse complement strand
TTCTTCACTGTGAGAGTGACAGAGCACTGGAACAGGCTGCCCAGAGAGGTTGTGGAGTCTCCTTCTCTAGAGACTTTTAAGACCTGCCTGGATCTGTTCCTGTGTGGCCTGCCCTGGGTGTTCCTGTGCTGACAGAGGAGTTGGACTCAATGATCTCCAGAGGTCCCTCTCAACCCATACCATTTTGTAATTCTATGATTTCTCTCAGTTCATAGCTGAATCCAAATGCCTTCCTGGTACTGGTGGGGTTGGCTTGGTTTCATCTTTGCAATTTGAGGCTGAGTTTGGCAGAGCTCAGGTTGAGGTCTTTGAGTTCTTCATGGAAGTGAGAGGTCTGATTCTGTGGTGCCCTGTGCTTTCTATTTTTGTTAGGCTAATGATAGGAAAATACTACTTGCTCTTCAGATTGATAGGAGGAAATAGCTGCTATAAATACCCTTTTAGTGAGGGTTTTCCCTTGCTGCTGGAGGAATGTTGGGAAGGCTCTGTGCTGGGACAAGAGCTATGCTAGAAGCAAACCAAGGTTTGGGAAGAAATGCAATGTCTGCACTCCACTTCCAGAGTCTGTCTGAGGCAGTGCAGCATTTCTTTGGCTCATTTCCTGCCCAGCTGTTGGCCTCTCCACCCAACTGTCCCCTGGCTGGGTGGTGATGTGGGCTACAGATGCGCAGAGGTCACATCTGCAGCTCTGCAATGACCACCTCAGCCTGCTCTGCTCCTCAGGGAGCTGGGACCAACCATAGCCTGTGACCGTCTGGCTTCTGACTTGCTTCAGCTGTCATACCCAGTCTTGGCCCAGCTGCTATTGTGGCCATCAGGAGCTTTATCTCTGGACCTTGTGTCTGATGAGGCTGTCATGGGGCAGGAGCACTTACTGGAAAATGATTTATACTAATTAGGTGGCTTGAAGGTTTCTTGTGGAACAGTAGGAGGGAAGACCCAGAGGTCAGTTGTCTTTATTCTCCAAAAAGCCATCATCACCTGATAAAGATTCAACTGCCTTAGGTTTTGAAGAGGATGTTTCATGCTGCTTCAGCCAAAGGCGGGAGTGAAGACTTCAATCTTGTGACCTTTGTTCTCTAAAGAGCGTGTCAAGTTTTGGCTGTGCTGCTGGCCTTGACTTTTAATTGTTGAAAAGGATGTGAGATCAGCCCTGAGCCTTTGTGCTGAAGCTTACTCGGTGAGAGAGGGCAAGTGTTGTGCTTCTCTGCACACCGCTGCCACAATTTGATTCAAAGAAACACAACCAGCCTCTTTGTCCCCAAGTAATGAGGTACCTCTTAACAGCAAAAATTAAAATAAGAAAAAGGTGACTATTAGGGATGGGAAACCTGATGATACCAGTAGCTGTGTTTTCATGCAGGTTGTTACCCCATGATGCAATAGCAGTTTGCCTTTAAGATGGGTTCTTTTCAGTATAAATTTTATCCCCATTTGATGGGCAAAACCCCTGTTGGCTTTCTCAGTGGTGGCATGTGCTTGTGAGGTACCAGAATTTGGCCTGACAAAGCTGCCTAATCCCTGCAATGTCTCAGATCCCATTCCGATCCAAGCTGCAGAGGGAGGACAACGCAACATGGATCTGTGGAGGGCCAGCACCCTGCCATGATTTGGGGAAAAGGACCTTGTTGTGTGGGTAGATCAATATTGAGCTCTGAGAGGCATTTCTCCATTTGCTGCCTTGTTCTGGTAGGGGAAAGAGACCCATGGTGGTTTGCAATCTCCTTTAGAAGCACATCTATAAATAAGGTGCCCTATGGACTATTTAAGACCTTCTGCTATTGTTGCATGACTCTTGCGTGTGCCATCCTTTGATTACTTGGCATCTTTCTCCTGTTCCTGCTGCTGGAGTTTGCAAGGAGGTCCTTGGAAGGTAACTACCCATGCTCTGCCGCCTTTTCTAGACAGCAGAAATCATATATGGCCCTTTTATGCCTCTTTGGCTCTTTCACTTGACATAAAACCACTAGAGCATGATTCAAAATTTCTGTGCTTTTCTGCAGAAAAGAGCCAGGCCTAGAAGGTGCTTTCTGCTTATTCCCTTGGCATGGCAACCCTCTCACTCATGGTGGTGGGCAGTCATTTTTGATGTGACCTTGCCAAGGATAGTCCCCGAAGCGTTGACTAGTTACTATCTTGGTTTCAGGGTTGCTGAGATATGTCCTGAGGGGAAGGAACAGTTCTCAAAACTATCATTTTCTTGACAAACGTCTCCTTACAACCTTGCTGCTCATGCGGATTATGGGATTTCCAAGCTGGCCTGGAGCCTAGAAGTGAACTCATAGACCTCGAGGAGCAATAAGTGCTGCAGTGTTTTAACCAGCCCAGCCAGACTCTGCGTGTGTGTGTGTGTGAGCATGTGTGAAAGCACTTTCCAGCAGACCTGCTATCTAGAGCGATAACCTTCCTGGCCTAGCTCCATTCAATAGTGATATCAGCTGCAATTCTCTGGTCCCATCAAAAAAACCCCAAGCCAAACAAAGATAATTCCTTCTGAAAATAACCTCTTTTAAACTGCACAAATGTCACCTGTAGGTATGTGTGAGTAGAACAAGTCTCCCTCAAGCTTAGCTCTGTGTGACAAGCAAAGGAACTGGGGGGAAAGATACTCCTTTGTATCAACAAGGAGTAGACCAGGTAATCAATCTGCCTCTGAAATCAGCTTCCTTCATTCTTCTTCCATATGCTGCCAGCTTTGCAAGGGTTATGGCAAGGGGATTTGAAGATAGTGAGTATGCTTGTGCTGGATTTGGAGGTTCTCTGAGCAAAGCTTCTGACCTGTGAGTTGCAAAGAGTCTGTTCATTTATACTTGCATTGTGCTCTCCTATATTAGTCTCTGTAGGTGCTGAGCTGGCTCCTTTGAGAAATCAAGGAATTGTTCCTAGTTTGAGCTATAAGGACCTGTGAGCGCTTCACGAGCCTGTTAGCAGTGAAAAGCCTGTCTTATGGGTACCAAAGCAGTTTTGTATCTGGCTAGAGCCCAAGAAGGAGGCAGGAGAGAAGAGCAAGTTTATGCATTTGCTTTTTCCAAAGGTCTCTTAGAGCTTCATATCATAGGATTGATGAAGGCTTTGGTTTGGGGCCATCCTTATTTTACAGTGTCTTCCCTCACTGCTCTATTGCAGTCTGAAGAGGCTGTCAAACGGAGTCTTTGCGTGGAGTGGGCAGGGCTATGGGTTATGAGACCTGATGTGGGAATCATCTGATCCCTTTTAAGTGCTTGCGTTATCATGAGATGAACAAAGTCTCTATACTCATGGTAAAGGGGGCTGAAGGGAACTAGCTGGAATGTAGGCAGCTGCACTGTGGATATCCAGGCTATTATTTAGCTTCTCAAACACAGATAACTGGTACATGAGAGCTCTTACCCAAGACTCTGCTACCATGCAAGAATGTAGATATCCCATAAGGTTCAGTGTCCTATCTGCCAGCTTCATATGGATGACCTGGGGTGTCTTGTGGTACACTGGGTATCCTATGTTTAAAGGGACTCAAGGACCTAAAGTCACGAGAGCTCTCTCCCATCCCTGTGTCTGCCCATGGTGTTGCCACCAATTTATCCTGCTATGGTGGCAATTCCCTTTGTAATTACTGTTGGCTTTAGCATATTTCCCACTTTTATGGCCATTTGAAAAAACAAGGAAATGGGATTACATGTAAATCCCTGATTTCATATTTCTAAGTATTTTTCTTAGTCCTAAACCATGATGTTTCTCCAGAAAAACTTCACAAGCTTGCTAGCGTACATTCAACAACACCAAATCCTGGCAGACAAGAAGGAAAAATAATTCAATTCCAACTGATCTAATGAGCTGTAGACTGGCGTACAGTAGCAGCACTCAGCTGTGGCTTTAGTGCCCTGCTTCCATAGCCATAATCCTGATTTTCTGGGATATGCAGTATGTCAGGGCAGGGCACCAGTCAGTTCTGGTCATCTCTTGAAGAGCTCTCAGAAGCAGAGACCATTTCTGAAAACTTTAAAAGCTTGGAGAGGTTGTGCATTAATTTCTACCCACCTCTTCAATGGAATACAGCTGAAAAATAAAGTCAGAAGGTTGGAAAACATTATTACGTAGACCTCCAGAATTTCCCATTTACCAGGACTGGCCTGCTGTGACAAGCCCTTGAACTGTCCCAACTTTTCTCTCCCAGCTTCCTGACAGAGGGTGCACACCATTTCCCAGAGAGACTTCTGCCAGTGCCAGAAAAGGAGACAGTGTTGCTTTGCTCAAAGTTGTCCTTGTGCTTTTTCCTCCCTCTTGTTACTGAGATAAGGAGTCCGTGAAAGACTGTGCAAAGCACCATGTCGGTTTAATCAGCGTATGAGGGAGAAACTAGATATGCCCTGTTAGTGCAGTCACAGTCCAAGCATGAAATTAAGTGGAGGTGGGGGTGGATGGGATGGAGAGAAATGCTGTCCATCTCTCAGGCATGTAGCAGAGAGTCCACAGAAAGGGGGAATTGAGTGAGTGCCCTTGCAGAAAGCCTCTTGGAGCCTGGCAGACTGGGGCTTCTGGGTCTTGCAATTATTGCACATAATAACCCAAAGTGGGTCACGCTGCAGTTTTGTGTGACGGTATTAAATGGCACTTTGGGAGAGCGTGCATGCTGATTACAGCTGGTGAGGAATGCCATCACTTTAAGAGGGGTGGAAAAGAAGTGAGAACGAAAAGATTTTCTTTGTGCCTTGAGGGATGTGAGGATAGTGTTTTCCTTGTCGCCCCAGAGATCAGTGGAGAGTTACACTCACTCAATCCAAACATCAGAGCCAGAGGCTGCATGTTGACATGGGATTTAATGCAACCTGCCTGTGTAAATGCTTCTTGAAACCAGGGGGCTGTGTGATGGCGGTACCTTCTAACTTGAATTCCTGTGAATTAGCTCCGTACACTACCAAATGGTTTCTTCAGCCCAGAGCTGGCAGTGTGATTGCACATCTAACACTGGCATTTTCAGCCTTCACAAGCTGGTACCACTGCTGAGAGAAGTGGTCCCACCTGCCTGCTGCCCCGACCACCTATCAGCCCTGCTCTCCCCCTCCCTTAGTGTGATTGTAAGCAGTTGTAATAAACTCACCTGACTTACAACCAACTTACAGCCACAGTAGTGATTTAGGCCAATATAAGTTGTGCAACTACAGCCCTACTTTCCTCTCATAGTGGTCTCACGTGGATGCAGGATGAAGCTAGATGAGGTCTGGGAGTTCAGCCTTTTCCTACCAAGCACTGATACACTAATGCATCCCTCTTTGGCTAGGCTGGGGGAATTCACCAAGAAGTTGATACAGGTTGGGGTTTTACTGCCTGTCCTGCAGAGCCTCCCAGATAGACGGCTAGAAGCTTTATATGGAAGAAAGAGAGCTCCAGGCTACCGTTGTGGTCTTTCAATCTTGATGCTGCGATGCACACGAGACATAAGATTTTCTATTGGTGTTGTCTAGTAAAATGAATTGTCTTTTAGACTGTGGGGGTAAAAGGAAAAATCACTTAGAGGATAGTATGATTCAGGACCTCCCTTGCAACTGGAGAAGCCTTTCTTAAGACACTAATTTTGCCGTCAAGCCTGACATTTTACATTTTCTGCAGTGATTTTAATGTGCTCTTCAAGCTTAAAAATTGAAAATGTTGGGAATCTAATGCTGCTGTTTAAGCATCCTTTCTGTGTTTGCCTAATGAAGAAAGCGCTTTCCATTTCTTTCAGAATGAACACATTATGCAGAATACTTTTATATGCTTCTTTTCTTTCTGTGTTAAAACCAAGTATCATTTTAGTAGCCTCAGCCTACCCTCTGAGCAGTCTGTGTGCTACCTTATTCAGGCAACAGTCCTGCTGAAATTCATGGCTACTGCACCTTGTAGTGGATAGGTCTTAAAATGCTTTACAGTGGTAGTTGGAAGCCTTGTCCCTCCTTTACAAATCCAAGGCACAGGGAAGAGCTTTCACTAACCCAAGCAGCAAGGGAAAGAGACTATGACCTATCTGATAGTGGCAGTGTTGTAGGTCCATTTTAGGTCAATCCATCTCAAACTAGTGCTGTCTGCTCTCCCTCTTACGGCTCTTCACCCAGGGTTGGAGGTGGTAGTTATGAAGATATGGAAAATGAACTGAACTTGGCCCATCTTGTTTTGTGTGTACAACCTACAGGGTACAAATTTAACTGTAAATTTACAGAAATGGAGGCAACTCCCCAGATCAGGGCCCTGGACGAATAAGATTTCAGAGAGAATTTCTCATGTAGGCTGGAAAATTTGACATTCTCATTGCTGCTGCTGTAGCTGTGTAGCACCATGGGGGAAATCATGTCACAGCTCTTTTGTTTCTTATTCTTAGTTATTCTTGATAGTTCTCTGAGTGCTTCAGCTCAGCCCTGGCTGGACAGCTTGGGACAACTCCTGCTGTGGGAAGGAGCTTTCTGTAAACTCTATGAAATTATGTGGCTGCGGCACTTTCTCTGACTTGAACAAATAGACCCCCTGCTTTTCTGTCTGCCTCTAGCTTGAAGCCAGACAGGTTGGAAAGGGTCAGAAAGTAGCATATATTGCCTTTGGATGTAGTCCTTGCTCCTGCTATTTCCATTGCGGCAGTAGGTCAGCCCCTAGCATGGGGGCATCGACCCTGTGTGGCTGCAGCCGTGTTGCTTCACTCTGAAGCGATACACAGATCCTTTCCATTCAGCCAGACTGGTGAATGCTGCCATTCTCCAACCTGGTCCCCCAAATTCCCCACCGCTTCCCCTGCCCAGGCCCTTTGCATGCAATGCTGTGGTGAGCTGTGGGGCCGCACAGAGTGGTGTCCTTGCCAGACGCTTGGGCGTTCTGCCAGCTGCCCGGCTCCCTTGGGCTGACAAAGGCTGGGGCTGCTGTGGGAGGAAGCGTGTGCAGCTCCCAAGGGGAAAAGGAGAGCGAGCACTTTGTATCACTTGACAGGAAGGCCTCTGCTTGACAAAAGAGCACTGCTGACAGGCTCCAAAAAGCAGCCCGGGGCTTATATTTCCTGAGCCAGCGAGACATCAGGAGCCTTAGTGCACCGGGGTTAAATAGGTGGCAATGAGAGTGGGATCCTCGGGTGTTTGCAGACCTCGGCAAGTCAGTTACTGACCTGTGTGTGGCTCTTGCTTCCCCAAAGGTGAATTTTCCACCCATCCCTTCCAGCTTCTGGTTTCTGTGCCCGAGCTGGGGCATCAGGGATGCTGGCAGCTTGGGATGCACGTGCCAGATTTTTCACTTCCCACTCTGCTCCCCCCCCCAAGGCTCGCACAGCAGTGAAGTAATCTGTGACATTCAGACAGCGGGAAGGGGAAGCCGCGGCAAAATAAAATAACAGCCTCAGGAAGCAGCACCGTGCTCTTTCCCGCTCCCAGCTGGGAAATGACAACACTTCATTCAGCTGCTCAAAGCCCATCGCCCCTTCAGCCCTTGCTGAGCGGTGCTGGCTAATAACTTCCCTGGCTGCTCCTGCTCGGTGCTGCCTGCCCAGTAGGCTCAGGGATACTGGGAAGATGAGACAGGCGAGATGCCAGCACAGAGTCGCTTTAACAGCAGGCTTTGCACAATAACACCTGGCAAAACAGTTCCTTGGGTTTATAGCTTCTGTGAAGACCGTGGAGGGTGTTTCTTTTATGTTTTAATTCCTCCTAGTTACATTTTGCAGGAAACCCAGAGCCTCCCCCCCCCCCCTTCCTTTTGTGGTGGCTGTTACTTTTACAGATGTATTGTAACCCAGCATTTCAGAGGCCAGATCCTGTGTGTAATGTGTCACATCAACAGAGGCAAGCTGACCACATGGACAGGTAGTATGTGTGTTCGAGGGAGGTTTTTCTCTCCTCCTCCCCTTGTCATTAAAAGTCAACCCCTGGGTGCAAGGCACTGCTTCTCTAGACAGGTGTCTGAGTGCAGGAGGCTGGTCCTGCATTTCACCGGTCATTTCTCTTTAATGTGAATGAAAGTACAGAGAAGCCCGTCAGCCTTCTTTTGTGACCTTCCCAAACCGATGGCCAACAACCAGTCGAGCTGTAGCTCCCAGGCAAAGGATGTGGTTTGTTCCTGGGGTGATATAATCCTAGGAGGAGAGATGGTTTTGTGGATGCCCAGATTTGTTAGCTCCAGTATGATGGTGTGAGAAGGACCTGAAAGGGAGAGTGTGAGAAAGTAGGGGTATCATCTGACTGTAGGTATCTAATTTGGGTATCTAAGTGAGGACTCAGAGTGATGTCTACTCTGTCCATTAGCTACACAGGAGGGTAAAGATAGGCCGTGTAAATAGCTCCAGATATCTGAGCTTACAAGACAGCCTCTGGAGGGAAACAGTGCTGGAAATGCTATTGCGTTAATGGTCAGAACTGGACTGGACAGTGCACCAGTAAAGAGCTTATGTGCTGACAAAACATGAAGACTCATACTGAAAAGTCTCCTCTGTCATTACCTAACCCTGCTAATCCGAGCCAGTGTTTCCATATCTTCCCTAACATCAAGGAATTTTTCAAAAGCAACTTCAGTTTTCCTTTCTCCAGTGCTCCCTCCATTTCTCAAACATTGGGGGAGGGGGGGGGTAATATAAACCTGGTACATCAGACGTGATGAACAGATCCTGATGGCACCAGTCAAGCACCTTAACATTGACAGCAACATCTACAGACTTTAAGTCCTGAAAAGCAGATAATAGTCTTTGTTTATGTATGACTGGAATGTAAAAATAAGCAAGGCTAAGCCTCCCAGTTAACTGGAGTCCTAAACCACAGATCTGCTGCAGATTTAATGCCTGTTCTCTGAATCTGAAGGGACGCAAAGGAGTCAGCACATGGTGATGGGCTTGAGGTTCCCAGGGAATTTCTGTCTACTGTTAGGGGTGCTCACATTTTCAGCTCCAGTGGGACTGTCTGTGGCTGTCTACAAGCCCCCTGTAACCTTGTGGTTCCTTTCTAACACTGGTCCCTAAAAATGACTTTCGGAAACAATGGTTGCAAGTAAATGCATGGGCTGCACACAGGTCTGCGCTGCCTAGGGAGGTTGGCCTCACTACTGTCCTCTGAACCAGCTGCCTCCAAACCCCGTGCCAACCTGGGTTCAAGCTGGCAGAGCAGAGACATCTGCTCACTGATGGTCCTTGTGCTGCTGAGTGGACACTGCTGGGAAGTGGAGGATGCCATGCGTGTGGCTGTTCTGAAGACTGCTTTTGGAGGATGATGTTCATGAGGTTGCTGTTTGATAGGGGTATTTAAAAAAGAAGGGTGTTTGAATGGAAGCGTAATACTGCCCACCAAGGACTTGCTAGGATGGCTTTTTAGCCTAGGATGCAGCTTATCTTGTAGGGATCCTGGACCAGATTTTCTGTGGACCTCAAGTATGCACTTCTTGGGATTAAAGTACAGTTGTTTTTGTTAATTTTTAATTTATTTTTTTTTCAATCAGATCTCTTCCATAGCAGCCACTTTTTTTAGCAGGCACCAGCAACTTAGGAATTTCAGGGTAAACAAAGTTGGTGGATCCCCACAAGTTGCCTCTCTGGCTTCCAGCCTCTCTCTTTGCATGCTGTGACTTGATGGTATTACCCAAGAGATGATGTCATCTCGTCACTGGACATGTGGAAAGAAGTGTAGGGTACAGCATGGTCATGTTAAACATCAAGTTGGTCCCACAACTTGCTGGGAGGTTTAACCCACTGTATCTGAGGCTATTCCTATCCATTGGCTTTGGAGATTGTCACTTCAGCCCTTCAGATGGTTACAGCCTGAGCAATTACCCCATTTTCATGGAGCTGCCTCGTGCTTGCACAAGGGTGACATAAATGTCTGTCCATCTTCCTGTGGTTGCTGTTGGTTTTGGGTTTTCTTTTGAGTTGTTTCTGAATGTTAAAGCCAGTTTGTGTTTTGCACTTGATTTTTATCACAAAAGCTCCACCACTATCAATCCTCTGGCAATTGCTTACTTTTACTCTTGTCACTGGATATTTTTTTTCCTCTACCCAGTCTCTCCAGGCTTCTCATCCTCCAGTACAGCTAAATCCTGAGGGTGCTGGACTCTTCACCTGCTGCATTCCAAATCAACACAAACTGGCTGCAGTTTTTCTTGGTCAGGTGCAATACGCAAGCAAAGGTATTAAATGATGTCACCATCTACTGACAGTGCTGTTTTGGTCCAAGTTTGCCACAGAAAGCAAGAATGCAGCTGTGAGCTGTAAAGAGGAGGCCTCTGGCATGTATATCTGGACCAGTAGTGCCCCAAAGCCATTTTTCCCTAGACAATGAGTCTTATTTTAAAGTGTCTGCTCACTCATGGTTGTGCAAACCTGTGCGAAGGGTGTTGTGACCTGCCCTTAGGGTGATTTCTGCCTCTGCAATCAACCTGCCGTGGGACCTTGGCCAATACATTTCATAGCTCTGTTTATCCTCCCGCTTTCTGTCCAGTATTCCATTTGGACATGATCTCTTGTGTGTTTGCACCATTCTGCGTTCGACTGGGGCTCTGATCCTGACTGGGACCTTGGGGAAACTGCTGTAATAATCATGATGTAAAACCCTATTGATGTGACAGAGCTTAACCTGTTTTATATCACTGTAAATGACTGCCCCGAGTGTAGCAGAATGACAAATGAGCACTGTCTCTTTTCTGTGTATGTAATTGCATTAGCTCTGATATAAAGAGCAAGTGGCCAAGGCCAATTTCATGAGTTTCAATAAGGCCAAAGGCCGGGTCCTGCACCTGGGCCAAAACAACTCCCAGCAGTGCTACAGGCTTGGGAAGGAGTGGCTGGAGAGCTGCCAGGCAGAGAAGGACCTGGGGGTATTGATTGACAGACACCTGAACATGAGACATCAGTGTGCCCAGGTGGCCAAGAAGGCCAATGGCATCCTGGCCTGGATCAGGAGTAGTGTGGTCTGCAGGAGCAGGGAGGTGATCATTCCTCTGTACTCAGCTTTGGTGAGGCCGCACCTCAAATACTGTGTCAAGTTTTGGGCCCCTCTCTACAAGAAGGTTGTTGAGGTGCTGGAGAGGGTACAGAGGCAGGCTACAAAGCTAGTCAAGGGTTTGGAGCATGTCTCTTATGAGGAGAGGCTGAGGGATCTGGAGCTGGTTAGCCTTGAGAAAAGAAGGCTGAGGGGAGGCCTTCTTTCCCTCTACAACTACCTGAAGGGAAGGTGTAGCGAGGTGGGAGTTTGTCTGTTCTCCCTGGTGACAAGTGACAGAACAAGAGGAAGTGGCCTGAAGTTGAGCCAGGGTTGGTTCAGGCTGGATATTAGGAAGCATTTCTCTACAGAAAGGGTTGTCAGGCTTTGGAATGGCCTGCCCAGGGAGGTGGTGGAGTCACCATCCCTGGAAGTGTTTAAGAGGTGGTTGGATGTTGTGCTTAGGGACATGGTTTAGTGGTTTTTGATAGGGCTGGGAATAAGGTTGGATTTGATGATCTTGAAGGTCTCTTCCAGACAAAACTATTCTATGATTCTATGAATTCTGTTTAGCAGCTTCATTTCTACACAGGCCAAAACTTTTTTGCTTTTTCAAATTCTTAAGTTCTAAAGAACCAAATAATTTGCTTATTATTAAAAAGGAAACATCAAAGGGACAACGCAAGGTGCACATCGGGCCCACTGAATGGCCTGTGTACCACTTGCATCCCACTTTTAAGGATTAATAAGATGAATGTGTGTTTTATGTGGTTTCAGTACAGAACAAGTAGGAGACATTGTTAAGGAGAAGTACAAGCGACATTTTAAGGAAGAGACCCTCAGGTTGCAGCACACCTTGGTGGGAAAAGGAATGTTAAAGTAAAAAATAAAAGGGGTGGGTGGGAGGAGGAGTGGCATTTTAATTACAAATACTCACTAGTTCATCAGTGGATGCAAAGAGCAGCAATAAGGGGTAAAACAAAAGAAGAAAGGATGAAAAAATAAATGCTGGTAAATATTAATCAAGTGAGAAAAATAAATTATATAGGAATTAACGCATGAAAGAAAATACTGAAGTGGCAATGTTAGAGCAACAGGAGAAGGTACATTTTCCCTCTCTCTGCAATTTTTTTTTCCTCAAGACCCAATTTTGCACTGGAAGAGGCAAGCCCTGAGTCCCAGCCTCAGTGACAACTCTAGAGCTGTGCCAAATAAGCCTTTCTTGTAAACACACAAACAGTCCTTGGCACAGAGACCCGTCTTGAGATCTCGGCGGGTCTTGCCAGTGGGTGGAAAGTAAGGCTCCTTGCTGCCTCCCTCTGGGCTAAAGTGTCTTGCATTGGGGTTTGTTTTGTTATTTTTAATAGCAAAAGAGAAGCACTTCAGGGAGTGCAGAGGGGCAGAGAAGGGCTGGGAGAGGCTAGGAAATACATGAGAGAAGAGAGTCCACAATCCAGATCCAGGCTTTGCCCTCCCTTTGAAAAGGATGGATATGGAGCCCATGTCTAGGTGATGGTTTCAGGCTGTGAATGATAATCCGGCGCAGGGATGTTCCAAGGCCCTGACTTGGGGGTTGACGGTCCCCAAGCCACATGGGTTTAAGGCATTCCATTGTCATATAAGTTTAACCAGTTCCCTACCCAGAGTGCTGGTTTTGGTACATCCTGTGCTACACGAGGATCCCAGCTCAGGCACTGCAACACTGAGCCCTCAGAAACAAGATCACAATACACAGCCTTGCAAAGCTTGATGCATTTGCAGGTCTAGGCTTTATATTCCACAGTTAAAATAATTTTAAAAAATAGCTTTTCTCATCTTTCTGCAAAAGTGCTTTCTATGCCTTGTTCTGAGTGGGCTTTTTAATATCAAAATATTTGCCATTAATTAACTGGCAAAGAGATCTCCCTTCTTCAGTTGCTCTCTCGAAAGATGGGATTTGGAGAAACGGTCTGCAACACCTTTCGATTCAATGTGGCACTGTAACATCATAGAAAACAAATCACTTAGGAGAAAGAGAGTTATATGAATTTCTGAAGCCAGTAAAACTATTTCCTGCTGTGCTATCTAAGGCTCGGAACTACTTAACAGCATTCACAGCAGATGCAAATGTTAAAAATTGAAGACACCTCACTTCAAAAGACTTACAACAATCAGACTTAATTCCTTAACAACCAGAATCCTTCTTTTTCCCTTTTTAAATTCTATCCAATTTGACAAGTTGCATATGGTTTTAAGTGACCCAAGGTAGCTTACCTTGCCTGTTTTAGCAGCTATCATACTGTTCTGCATTTTCATTGCTTCAATTACACAAATCTCTTGACCTTCCGAAACCTGGTAAAATTAAAGCAGTACAAAATGAGGATAGAGGATTTGAAATGCTCTAAGTGTGTATGATTCTTCTGGAAAATAAAAGGATAATTTCATTAAATGCTGAAAAGACTTTCATGCCACAAGTCGAGTCAGCCAGCTACACAGTCACGACACAAACCACAATCACAAATTCACAGTTGCCTTTGACAAACTAGCAGCAACGTTAGGGAAAAAGGAATCACCTATTTAAAACTATTACCCCAGACAAACCTGAAAGGCCCCTCTCCCATCCTATCCACTCAGCTCCAACTTCTACAGTTTGCATTTCACATCCATCACAGTTTGACATTAAATCCTGAGCCGTTTAAGCTGTGCAGTTTTGGCCAGGAAGCCTTTGCTTCGCTTCCCTGGAGCAGATCCCACAGATACTAATCCTGATTCAAAGGCAAAAGTTTCTTGGCACGTGTCCAGGGGAGCATGGGCTGGAAGCTCCGGCAGTACCTGACGGGCTAACGCTAAGCAGAAAATCACACCTCTGCACATGGCAGCATCTGGATGGTGGCCGACGACTTCGGACTGATGGAAGGGAGCACTCCTGCAAGGAACCACCACTTCTCCTCCACAAGGGAGCCATCACAGAGACAAAACCACCATCTTCACTACAGATAATAGCTCTTAAAGGGAAACATTCAAGTTTCATCTTTCTGCTTGTTTGCACTCTGCTAACAGGCACATACAAGCTTAAGGTCACCAGTAACTTACTGGGCTGCTCTGCTGGGCTCCTGTGCCTCCTAGTCAGATCCTCCCTCCAACATCTTGGACCACACTATGTAGAAGAAACAGACACTCAAGGCTTTACAGTGGCTAGAGGAGCTGCCTCTACGTGAGGGGAAAACCACAGGATCCAGAATTTATCCCTTGTGTAACCCAGCATTCACCCAGTCATCCCTACATACTAGTATTTAGGACTGGTGCAGGTACACCCCTCTGGGATGCCCGGCTCCGAGTGCCCACTGCAAGTCTTTTCGTTAGACTCTTCTGCAGATGCTGCCTGCCATTCACTCATTACCTCAGCAAATTTGGGATGTTTTCACTCTGATGTCAGCGTTACATTAAGGAGGGTAATCTGAGACCTGCAGAGATCTTGTTTATGCATTGTTACACAGATTTCTCTAAACGTATGAAAATGAGTAATACGTATTTAAGGACAAGTGTATCCTGGCTTGGAAGAATAGACTGTCTAACACAGAGGTGCTAAGTCAGAGATCAAATGCACACTGCATGGAGTACATTCTGAAAATTTAAATACAGCTTTTTTCCTAAAGCGTGCATTAGCAATGACTGAAAAGCACTGAGGTCTGCCTAGGGATTCTGAGCAAGACCAAATAAAAGATGTTACTTTCAAAGGTGTTCACACACCCTTTTTCCAACAAGCTGACAACAACGGTCTTTTTGGGGTAAATAAGGAGAGAGTTTGCTATGGGAACATGGTGTACTAACCAGATACCAGGAATCACCAACACCCAGCACTTCACCTGCAGAAATTCCATCCTGAGCTTCAGGCAAGCATTTAAGTCATTAGGAGTGTCAAATTCAGTGCATGCTATCAAAGACAACTTGTTCTTTGTCTCCAGGTATTTCCCCTCTATTCCCTTTCCTTGTCTTTTGTCTCCAACCTTCCACACCTGCTGCTCTGCCTGTAGCCTTGTCCCAGCAGCTTGCTCTTTCCTTCCTTGCTTCTTCTCCCTATATCACTGCTCAGTTTTTCTTCCATCTGCTCTGAACCTTGCTGATCTTAAGAGAAAGCTATGAATATCTACTTCTGCTTAAAAAAAAAACAAAACAAAAACCAAGAATGTTTGTTGAAGGGGTTTTTTTTTAATAGCGTATTTCAGAAACAAAATTGCCCATCCCCTGGTAAAACTCAGCCAAGAACATGGGCCTCTAATGGTTGCTGAAGATTGAGATGCTAGGGAGTGCAGATCTGAACTGAGTGGCCTAACTTCAAGGGCACAAGAAACTCTTGACTCCAAATGCGATTCATCTGTAACAGGGCTTCATCAGGTGGCTGGCGTGCAAGTGACCCAGTTATCTAAACAGAGTTCTGGAAATACATCTACTGGAAAAGTATAGAATTATCTCTGTAGATCTTAAGTACAGTGCTAAGATGCCAGGCAGTATTAGTACTTGTGGGGTGGAAACATCCACAAATCTGAATTTCTCCTCAGTTCCCCTCCTTTCTCAAAAATAAAGTTTTTGTGGTTTCTATAATACCTGCTGGGTTGATGACAAAGGGAGCAGTGTCTGGGAATGAAATAACCCCCCAGCCAACGAAATATCTTGACAAAATATCCAGTTAACATCTAGTCTTACTAATTTGGAAAGAAGGGGGCACTTTCAGCAGGTACCACGTGTGAAAATGCTGTGTCAGTACTTCTGATGATGTGCAATTTGTTGAAAATTACCTTGGTGAAAGTGTCACTTAAGCACAGAAGGTTAATTTCTGTTCTTACGTTAAACCTTTACAGCTCCATTTATTGTGTTGCAAAGCGACAAATCCTAAAATTAGGTGCTTGTATCTCTCTTTTCTCTTTTTCAGTCTTTTGGGCACTGTCCAATTTCTTTCATTCCATAATTGCACACATCCTTTTGCTTATTTAGCCTGCACATGGAAATCACAACGATGTGTACAAGTTCTTTCTTTCTAACTTATTTAAAGATTTATCTAGACCATTTTTAATGTTCCATTTTCATTGTATAATTTTTTTATTTCAGTGGATGGTAAACCAATGTAAACAACCATCTTTACAATTTAGAGGGGTCTCAGTGATGACCCAAATCTGTCAAAATAGGCAACTAAAATCAAACAAAAAACTCGATTGATTGGAACCAAGTAAAATAAAAGGGCTTCTTTTCTTAAAATAAACTCTGGTATCTTTGTTACAGAGAAAGCTACAGACAAATCTAAGTTTACATTGCTTGGAGTGTCCAAATAAATAAGTGATTAACTGTTAGACCTGCAGTCTGTATTTTAGTAGTTCATTTCTGCATGATGCAGTTCAAAGTAGCTGTTCAGTTTTGTTCTTCACAGAGTGAAAAGGAAACAAAAAAAAAGGAAAGAAAGAAAAAAAAAGAGAAGAAAAAAATCATTGAGGCGGAGAGTACTTAACATCTTGATGTTGCTAACAATTTTGATGTGAATTTGGGAACAGTCAACAGCACTGTTTGAGTAACTCGGGGACTGCACGGTGGTTGTTCTCTCCTCCGGCCAAAAGGTTACACGCAGGACAGGGAACTGTCTTCAGCCATTTCCCGACCAAGCAAATCGCCAGACCGGGTGGAAGTGGCCTTTGAGAAGCAGCAACCCCGAGTCATTTCCACCGCACCTACAGGAGGACCGTAAAGACTAATTGCACTTACAGATAGGTCTCTTTAAAACTCAGAAACACAAAAAGACAGCGCACACCCGAGGGCATCGCTGCCACGGGATCTCTGTGAATATGGTACACTTTCCTCAGACTTTTGTGCGTCATCTGATAAAGACTTAATGATTGTGACAGGACGTCTTCAATGTTAGGCTTACAAAATGGTCACAAGCCCACAAGTCTTTCTGATAAACCCAATCAGCACTGATGTATTTCCCCGCTCTCCGTCTAATTGGTGTAAAGTTTGCAGATCTGAATCCCCTATCTTTTATCCAGCTTGCTGCGTCCTCTCCTTTGACATGAGGTCAGGGTTCACATTCGCATCCGATTATCAAAGTGGCACTCATTAAGCGGCAGCCTGCCTCGCACCAAAATGAGTTCGCTGGAAGGGGAACTCGGCCCATTTACTCAGCAGATTTTAGCATTTTAAGGAGGCCTGAATGTCACACAGTATTGCTACGTTTTGAGGAGTTTCAGACATCTCCAGCTGATGATTAATTGTGAGTGATGGGAAATAAAATCCAGTAAAGCCAGCTGCTTGCCATGGTCGGCAAAATTACTATAATGGATATAGGCTGCCAATTTTCCAGTTTTACTGGCAAGTCTTCCAAGTGTAATTAAGGGAAGTTATAAATGATATGGAAATCTATCAAGTCCCATTTATTTTCAGAGGACTCTTTCCCCTGAGACTTTTATCTTCAAGCTTATAGTTTGCTTTGTTGTGCTAATGATTTAAACCACTTCTTATTTCTGATTAAAGCCCCCAATATCCTTCATAAGAAGTTAGATGCACTTTATTCAGATGGATTTAAAGAAACAGAAACCTTTTTAAAGTTGTGTTTGTAAACCGTGCTGAGCTCTCACTTCCTCTGTGGAGGCACAACAGAGCATCCTCCATCTTAGGCACCTCGCTACCGTCTGGACTTCTGCTTCCAACAAATTCTGAGGATTCAGAAAGATCTGGGGGCAGGGGGAGGGAAAAGGGAGCATTAAAAAAAAATTAAAAAATTTAAAAAATCCACCATCAACAAAACCCCAACTTCCCTTCAAATCCTAAATCACCCAAAATCAAAGATCGTAGGTGCTGCCTTTAGATGCTAGGCATTTAGCACAGGGTGGTGTTGCTCACTAATGTTGTTTGATTTGGAATAAAAGCATGAAAATGATGTGCAAAGGCCTAAAATTGGAGATGTAAAGGATGACTGCACAGTATTCCATTTCTCAATTTCATCCTTCAGAGCCACAAAATGGGGGTGATACAGTTACTGGATGAGATTTACAGTAACAGCTGTGGTCTTCCCACACAAGGGAGGACCTTCTAATGGGCTAAGGTCTGTTTTGAACAGACGGGGAGTAGCAAAACAAGGTTCCCTATTAAGGATGTGCAGTAATATTCCTGATAAAGAAAATAAGTAGTGGTAGTCAGATTGCTTTAAGAGACCTAAATCTCCTTTCGCTGTTTAAAAAAAAAAAAAAAGAAGGGGGGGGGGGAGGAAGAAGCTATTTTAGAAAGTGCTAACTGCTAAATAAATGAAAGACATATAAATGTAAGGTTTGGTTTTTTTCTTGATCTGCTCTCTACAAACTGTAAAGAATGCATAGGAACCAGTGCCAGGGGCATATGGCTTTCTCCTGTGCTGAACATTCATACAAAAGACAGGTTCATCAGTCATTGGAGTATCTGGATAAAAAATTAGCTCCTGATGGATGGTATTTAGAGCTTACCTGCTGCTAGTACATTACCAGAGAAACACAGGTTTTGAAACCCACATGACACTAGAAACTGCAGACCATGAAATACTCCACGTGCAAGCGCGCTCATAACGTACGCCAGGTTATACAAAATAAGAAATAAGCTATTTAAACCCTCTGCCTAAAATTGGGCCCATTGCAAGGAACCCTGGGTCAGCCCTACACAGGCCAATTAATGCACAGCATCTGCTGTATAGAAGCCGTGCATGAAGCACTTCCGAATGATTTCAGCAATTAAAAGAAAACTGTTTCCTGCCTGTTCTGACAGCAACTGTTTCAATGCAAGAGCGAGCACCAAATCATTGTGTGCAGCTGAAAAAATTAAGTCTTTTTTTTTTCTTTTTCTTTTTCTTTTTTTTTTTTTAAATCTTGTGAAAAGGGGGTGGGAGGGGTGAAGATTTCTTACGGAATCGGATCGTTCTTTTGTTGTCCGACATTCTGTGTTTTTCTGCCAAATTAGACAGAAGGCTCCGAGGGTTTACGGGGCCCTCTACAGTATCACCTTCTGGTGCACTGTGGCTCCCTAAAAAGATGGATCGATATCAACCCTGCTGATTTGCCTACAAAAGTGAAAATCCTTCAATTACATTTTTAAGACCATTATATTTAGAACACAGGCGCTCTAATGCGTAACGTTTTTAAGGCTCTTGGAGCTGAAGGGAAAAAAAAAACAATGACAGCCCTAGGCAAAAACAATCTTAGATTTGGTTAAAAAATGAAGTGAGAATTGGATTTTCTTGGTATCTCCTTTCTCAGTTTTGGGAAGACACCAGTAAATATCCCTCACAATTTCCACTATGTTACAACCTGTGTCCCTATTGAGCCTTGTAAGAAAGAAGGGACAATGCACAACGGTGCCATATGAAATCCAGTCACCCTCTATTGCAGCATTCTGCAAAATAATTACATTAAAATTCATCTTGTTTATGCTTACACAAAACCACTGAACAATGAATTAAGTACACATCCACTATCTAAAATCCTTACGTAGATACTGGGATTTTTGTTTGTTTATTTGTTGTTTAAACCTAGCCGATGCTGGTATCATTCCCTTCCCAGATTTTTTTCTCTCTGACTTGTTGGCAATCTGGCAGCAAGCACCCAACAAGAAAACAAATCAAGAGAAATTGGATGAGCAGCAATTGAAATTCCTTGACATTGTCCATTACTATGTAAAATAATTAGTGCAGGTTTTCCCTTCTTTCCAAATTAACTTTGATACCAGAGCTACAGAGCCGCAAATATAATTAGCGGCAATTAATAGTACTTGACAAATCATTATTAAACTTTTTTTGCCACACTCCTTTAACGAATGCATCGGAAGATAGCACATCCCAAATTTCGTGACCTCTGACTAACCAAAGGTCAGCGCTGTCCCCCTGACAGCAATCAGCACTGGTCATTGCACTCCCACTTATCCAAAACACACTTCCCCAACTGCTTCGGAGATCCCAGCGTGCTGGGGAAGTGATACGCTGCTCAAGCCCAAGGTAAAGCTTAGCTGCTGTCACATCGATCTCTATCAGTCAACTTTTTTATTAACAGATAAAAAGTTGCTTACCGTTTGAAAAGGCAGAGCACACCAGTAAAGGAAAAAAAAAAAAGGATGGTACCATTTTTCCCCTAGGAGGACACTCTAATACTATTGACTATTTGTACCTCATCATTCAAATAGGATTTCATTCTTAACCATACTCAAACACAAATCTTAGAATGTGCAATTGCATAAAGATACAGAAGAAAAATCTATTCAAGTGAAACGACATAACATATTTATGAGCAAATACTAAGGTTAAGAGATATTTTTTAATGTAACCATAATTATTACTTGAAGCCTCATGTTCTAAGAATGGTGAAACATTTGAATGCTTTTATTCTTGAAATTTCACAACTGTGAAAATATTTTCATGTTCTATTTACCAATAGTTCTCCCCAAAAAAATACACCCCCAAAAGAAGTATTTAAAACACAGACTCGTAAAAACTACATGAGGATTGTGACCACATTTGGTCAAGTTTGCAAACTCCTTTTAACTGTAAAATGCAGTTATATATTTACTCTGGGATTGCTGAAGAATAGAAGGGAGGAAAGGAAGTAAAGTGAAAGAAAAAGGGGAAACAATAAAGGAAAAAAAATCCAAACAACAGGTTCACACACAAAAGAAAAAATATTATTTGAATATATCTTACTAAATTATTGATACCATATTCATCTAAATAAGATGTGAAACTGCTACTTAAGCAAATACATTTTTACTGATTTTCCTAGTTGTTATTCCTCTGTTATAAATTTCAACCAGTATAAGATAAGAATTGTTTATTTTCTTTTATTTTGAGAGCTAAATCAAATATTATTTAAAAACAACACACAACTGGATGACAGCAACAGGTAACTTTATAACTCCACCTTTTTCTTCCATGAGAATAAATGATGGAGTAAGAAACAGAATTTAGGAAGCTGTTCTGGTTTGGTTTTTAATAGTAAGCATTTATGCAGTAGAGGTCAAGCAAAACATATCTTTTCCCATAGCAGGAACTTTCCACAGCTTGTGAAATGGAAAACTGTGGAGAAAGAATTTTTTTAAAAAATATTCTTCTAAAGAATGACAAGAAAAACTGAAATAATATCCATGCAACTGAACTGGAAGAGGAATGCAGTTTAAAAGAATTGGAATGTAGCTTAAAACATCTTCCTCAGTTGTTTTTAAATTGTGGAATCACTGACAGTAATGTGTTTTGTAAGTTATACATCTAAAAAAACGAGCCTTCAAGTTACCTACTTTTGAAACTACTGAGTTATTAACACCTGAAAAAAAAAAATCATCCCATGCAGGAACAATACCAGTGCCTATACTAGCATTAATCTGAAATCATAAGAAATTTTGATATAAAGTCTGTTTAAAGAGCAGTTTGAAAGTGATAAATTCTAAAACTACTGAAAAAAATCTTGCATTACTGGAAAGAAGAGAGGAAATCTAGAAACTTAGGTCAAAACAATTAACTGTCTTACAACTGTTGTCCTACAAAGATTCAGTAACATTGGGGTGTTTACCCAGAGGTGCTCTCCTCTTACATATTTATGGATGGTGGGAATCATTAAAGTGATTTAGGCTACCAGAACTGGTGTTAGCTTATTGACCAATGCTTGGCTTAGTAATGCCACCTGTTCTGCCTAATTTAATTAAAAAAGAAAAACAACCAAGAGAAACACACAGCCAAAAGAAAAACATCTTTGCATTTCTGACAGATAGAAAAAGGAAAAACTCTATTCATAGGTGAAAATATAGCAAAGGCTACAAAGCAGTCAGGACAGTTAAGATCTTTTTTTGTTGCTGTGGACAGTTCAGACCACCAAAGTTGGAATTGGTTGTGGGAGCACTTTGGGTGACTTGCTTTAAATGGGGTATGAGAACATTGCTGTACCCATTCAACCACTGGGACCTTGGGCTCTCCCTGCTCCTGCAATTTCAGTGCACCGAATCCCACATGCATGAAAATCAAGTCAAGCAACTCAAAACGGAGAAGAAATATTTGCAAGTGCCCTGCCTACGCCTCACCCTCTAAGTAAAGCACTGAATTTGTGCAGCCTTAGTAGTTTCTATGGTGCTGTGTTTCTGGTAGCTGTGGTGAGATTACAACCGTGTGCAGTGCCATCTCCAACACTCTGCCATAAAAATGCTGCTGTGTGCTAGCAGGGCTGGCTTGTGCTGCCATCGGTGTCAGCAGAAACAAAGCAAGTCCCTTGCCTGGGCTCCTGAAGCCCAGAGACTTCTCTGGCCCTTGGCACCACAGAGAACCAAAAGGTAATTCCCCCAAACCTGAATTTCATCCTAATGCACACTCATCATTAATGATCTACTTACAAAATAAACGTGCAAGCACTCTCCCCTCCACAATGGATATCTCCTATATAATATGACTATCTTCTCCCGAGGAATGTAAGCTAAATTTAAATCTTCTTTGCCTATATGATAGTAACCGTCTTTCCAGTCAGCCAGATTTCAAATTGTTTTGTTGTTTATGTTGCTTTCTTCTTCTGAGTGCCTTCATTGTGCTTCCAGGAATAACTGAGTGACAACTAATTACAGTCTTCTGACCACATGAAGGAAAATAAAGAATATAGAAAGTAACTAAAAAGCTAAAAGAATTGGCAGCATCACAAGTTCTGCTTCTCTCTAAATGACAAACAGCTCTTCCCCACTGTGTTACTAAAATCTATAGATCATCTTACAGACAAAAGAAAATAAATCCCTTGCATATGCAGTATCTTTTGGCAAAAATGAATTGAAAACTGCTTATCAGACCAGCTGGATAGAGAATGCTCACACAATCTTCCATCGGGCTTCATCAGACCAAAGTATTTTTCAGCAACAGCAGCCAAATGAGAACACTGTGCTTCAAGGAAAAACAATGACATATCGAGTGGGGAAAACTAACGCGGAGATCAGCACTGCCTTCTCCTTTGGCTGAGAACACACAGAGAGGGACTAACAAACACCATATGCTTTACCTGACCAGGCGTGATGCCCTACAGCCGAACCACAGGCAATAAACACGACTTTGCAAGTGTGGCCATTCAGACAAAGACGAGATGTCCCTCTCTGGGAGTTTCTTCACCATTTGTGAAGTTACACCTGAAGGACGGGGTACAGCAGCCCAGCTCCCCAGCAGCAGACCACTCTGAGAGCATCTCTCTGTGAGCATGTGGGACTGTGCTGCACTAACACTATTTAGCATAAATCACAGGTTAGGAGAAAAGGATCTCAGAGTAGCTAATAACCAAGCAGCTTCATTGCTAGCAGCAGCAACACCTGAGTGCAAGGATGGACAACTAACTGGTGCTCTCCTATTTTTCAGCTGTGCTGTTTTCACACATCATGCAAATTGGAGCTGCCAAACCCAGTTGCAAACACTAGGAGCTCCTTAAATTCCCACTTCTCCAGCATACTAAAGAAATCAGACTTTTCCCAAGCAGTGCACAAAAAGAGCTGTATTTATCAGGGAGCTACAGTTCCCTGCCCATCATGCCTTGAACAGCTGTAGTGAGCGAGCTTGTTTCTGACGGACAGCCAAGACATATAATCTGAATCACACCATCCCACTGCTTATTCAGTGCCAATAGCTGATGCTACCCTCATCTCGCTCGCTGGCTCGCTTTTTTTTTAACGTTTTGACACTAGTCCTGAAAAGGAAGGATTTAAGTTAAACCCTTTTCAATAACGTAAATGTGTTTTTGCAATTAAAGCCACACAATTAGCATTGACAAGCTCAGGTCAGCAGAACGCAGATTATGCTGTTCAAATGCTCTGCCACTCAGTGCCTCCAGCAAAAAGCTGCTGGAGAGGGGAAGAGGGGAAAAAAACATCTCCACACATTATTTAACAACTTGTGCTCTGATGCATTGCACCACTTGTGGATTTGCAGAGGGAGGTTCATTTATTTATTGACTTAAAATCCCTTTGGCTCTGGCCTCCTTCTCCACTGTTTCTATTCCTTCAAGACAACACAAACTTTTCTTTAGTGTAAGAAGACTGGTAACATTTAGCAGAACTAACTTCTCAAAAGCATCTTAAAAAGAATCAAAATCCTTGCCTTAAAAATGTTTCCCTTCATTCTTCACCAAAAAAATGTATTTCTTTAAGATCTCCTTCACTCAGCCACTTGTACTGCCTAGACACAGAAATCGCAGATTTCTCTGTCCATGTGATGACATAGTAATTAATTTTAATTTAATAATGTTTTTTTAAAGGTATAAGCAGTGTGTGTGTGCATGTATACATCAAAATCAGAAAGCTAAGTGTAGAAGCAAAAGAATTTCTGCCTTGCTACTTTTTACTCAGCTGTACTTAGTACTGTTTTCTCAGAAATCTATTTCATTAATATGAATATTTGCACCTATAGATCTTCGATATGAACATGATGACTCCCTTCTTTCTGTAAATAGACAGAAATATCCATTTATTCTAACAACAAATGTGGCATCATAGAATAATGTAAGCAAACAGATAACTTTACCAGCACAATTGATGACCATCACCTAGTAAGTGCAGTACTGATTTTGGACTTGAGATATTGATCCCATTTCTGCATCATCTCTCAAGAAAATCTAGGTTTCATTGCCACAAATTATGAGCTCTGTGACTAGAGCTTTCTGTTTGCATCTCAGTGCCACACACGTGTTTATAACATCATTTAACTGACAATAGTCCTCCAAAATTTTCTGTGCAATCTGATTTAAATATTCCTGTGTCTGCATCATTCTATTGCTTTTAGTGGTTATGAGAGATAAGGGCCCTGACCTTACAAATAATGTATGATACAATGTGGTAAAACTTCATATAAAGCTAGTTCAGTTGGGGGTTTATATGCAACTCTAAAACACTGTATTTACATTCATTTTAAGCTCAATGTGTAGTAAGAAGCACTGGAAATTCCCAGGACAGCAACATGTTCTGTTCCCCTTGTGTATGTCAAGTTTACTCCTTATGCAGGACAAGAGGATTCCCATAAGAGACTGGGAATTCCCAGCACAGAATTCCAATTCAGGAAATTCATGTCTTGCGGATACTTAACAAAAAAAAAACCCAAACCCCAAACAAACCAAAAAAAAGTGTGGGGATAGAAAGTTAAATATGTTAAATATCTATCCCTGGGTCCCTTGTGTTTATTAGTGTTGTCATTGCTTCAGGGAAGAAAGTCAACAAACCCCCCCCTGTTAGCGCTAATAGCAAATATATATACTTATGTATATTTACATGCACAAATACACACAGGTTTTTTCCCTCTGCCAAGCCATTTATGATGCAGCATCAAGCTATTTGTTGACTTTCAGCTGTGGACTTGTACCCAGTTGAAAACGTTCCTTTTAAAGCCAGTGTAATTTGAATTGTGCTTCCTTATTAGCTTTTATAATTCAAATAAAAAGCAGCACGCATCCTTCAGCACACTTTATTCTACAGGTCGTGTAAAAAAAACCCAAAAGACAAAAACCAAACAAACCTGTGACCTGTAGTTTCAGTTGCACCAAGGAGAAATTTGTGTGGAATATATAATGAAAATGCAGATATATAGATCACATTTCTTACCGTGTCCCCAGGCTTGACAGAAACTGCCACCACTGCTCCAGGCATGGGAGATCTCAATATGCTGGAGGTGTCCTCTGCTGCTTTCTCTGGCATGTACTTGCTCAGCTCTGCAGCAACCTTCGTCAGTATTTGTAATTTGTACTAAAGAATAGGAAGAGGAATGTTTTAGACAGCTGTACCTTGGTGAATTCCAGGCAATAATCAGCACTATTTTATGGCATGCTTTTGTAAAATACATGTTATCTGTTCTTTGCGGGAGTGTCTAAAAAATCATTGTTTGAAATCTTTAGCCAGAGTTTCATTTTCAGGATGTAGAAAGAAAAATCTGCAACTCCAATCTGAAGCAGTGAGCACATAAAAAGAGAGAACCAAATACAGTAAAGAAACACCAGATTAATTTAAAAATTGGGGGTAGAGAAGGGAGATATAAATTTAAAACCCAGAAATAATCTTACACTTACTGCACATTATCTTTAGTGCATAAGGAATATTGAGGGATTTGTTTCCAGTGCTGTGCTGAACTGGAAACTGATCTTTTGGGATAGTCTGACAGATTTTCAGTGACGATTGATTTTAAGCACCATGTTTACTTTTTCAACATTTCTTTTTATCGTGTATTTAACGTTTGAAGTTAATAACTTGATTAGGTTTTGTATTTAAAAGATCTTAAACAATTCTACTTTTTCAAGCACAGGCAAAATGATGAAATATTGTGGCTGTATCGAATGCACCTCATCTGTAATAAAGACTGTTCAGCAGCTGTTATCTACCTTGAGGGAAAAAACCCAAATAAATTAATGAATGCTTTCTCTAGTATGTTTTCTAGCAATTAGAAATGGAAAAAAAGGTGATGATCCACAAGTGTTTCACAGCATCCCTTTAAACAAAACCTTTCTGAAACCATCTCTGGGTGTACACTCACTTCAGCGTCAGGCTTTTAGTTTTTAAAAACTTGCAATCACTTTGACAGATAATTCATTGCCCTTTAGCCAGATGGCCTTCACAGTTGTCCCAGTGCACTTGAAAACGAAGGCAAGAAAAGCCAGTAGATGGCAGCAGGTCTCTGCCTGAAGCTCCCGCCTCACCCAGCCCGGCTGAGGGAAGACCAGCACCACACTTCATCAATAATTTAAACAAAGGTTTTCATGAGAAGCATCGGATGAACTGCATTTACAATTCAAATGTGTATTTTGCTGATGTAAAGTTCAACACCTTGCTTTGAACAGTATGTTTTCCTCCAAAACAATTAGCTATTGTTTTATTAGCGATAAAATGTCTTTACTTTTCATTTTTACACAGACAGAAAAAACCCGATATCCTTCTGGTGAAGGTAAAGGGGGCCTCTACCTTCTGCTTCTGTAGACAGTAGAACAAGGTATTTAGAAAAACATGCAAAAGGTGATTAATCCCACAGTGACCTCTTTAAAAAGCAGTTTTCAAAGCCAAATTAAAAATATATAACGGAGGATTATCATCCTCCATCAATGGTGTTGGGACACACAAGATTACGTACAATGAACAGAGCAGCCGTTCAGTTAGAAATGCTCACTTCTCATCAGAAATACAAGCAAATGTTTCAATGAACCGGTGCTCTGCCACCCCAGAAAACATCATAAAATTCCACAACAATATTCCCTAAAGTTGTGAGCGGCACCCAAAGATTTGAGAACCCATTCCCGAATGCGTGCCTCGGTTACAACTGATACGGCACAGGGAAATCAGCACCATTTTGTATGCAGAAAGCTGCTTTAACTCCAAGCCTCCTGCAGGCATCATCAGGACAATTAAGACTGTAGCATTGGCAGTTGCCAACCCAAAATACAGCTAGTTCTCTCCCTGCACAAGCAACTACATTCATCCCAGCGTGCTCCTTCCAGCTCCTGTTTCCACCAGTAAAGCGTGCGTGCCTGTGTGCGTGTGCCTGCACGTATGCACGCTCACATGTATGCTGTAGGGAGAGGGGAGGTGATGCCTATAGGAGATTTGATGACATAAGCTGCAAATAGAATTGCAGCAGCGTGACAAGTCAAATAATAACATCTTATGCATGTTTCTTTACTCTTGAGTGTCTGTTTTGCAATCAAGACATACAAGTGTCTGCCAGTTTCTGAAGGATATGATCCTTAAGTGAAATTACTGTGCAAATAAAAGCTTTTTACTCCTATTAAAATTCATCTGAGTCATAAGTGGCAAGGAAAAAAAGCTTGCAGAGTGTATTCTGCTGTCAATCTAATAAATATTCTGTGCAGAGGGACTATTTATCAAAGATAAATTGTACTTAAAAGTCCTTCATTAAATCTATGGGGGGGAATATAATTACACCAAATTGCACAGTTTCAGTATCCATGGTTAGTGTCTTCTTTGTACTCAGAGTTTGAAAATAATAAAAAATAAAAATAAAAAAAGGAAAACACAGAAATAAATTAGAGTTGTGGACTATACCGTTACCTCTTGCAAGAGATTATTTTGATATGATTTCAAAGGATTAGGCTTGGATGCCATTTAGTTTTTTAAGGCACATATAGCACTTTTGAGCTGTCCAATTTCACAATTTAAGTGAAAGACCTTCTGCATTCACCTAGGTTACAGTATTTCGCAGGGACTGAAATACAGAATTCCCTGTGTACTCTGCAATGTACATCAGTGGGGGAAAAACCCTGTTCCTCAGTACGCTGTACTTTAAAGCTCAGTTCTCCACACCAAGTCAAAATATCCCTACCAAACATTGTTTTTACTATCTTTATAATTTTCGTATCTTTTAGATTCCTTTCTCTGCGGGACTCCTGCTTTGGTTGGAGTGAGATGTAAGAGTCAGTACACTCAAAGCTTTAAAACCCAGGTCTTTGTTATTGATGAGCTGTTCCTTTTCCTTTTGTATTTGTTTATTGTTCTTTAGTCTGTTTGGGGGATAAGCAAGTTACTATAATCAAAAAGTAAAAAATAACAACAGTAAACTTCTGGGGAAAGGCCTTTTTTGGCACAGTTGGTTCAAAAATGACCTTTCGGAATATAAAAAGACAAAGCCGCAAAGAAACGCTCCTTCTTTAAGATTACCTTTGATGTATTTCTGCTGCTGGCTGGATCCCACTAAATACCCGCCTCAGCGTCCCTTTGTAACACTGGGCCATGCCTCAGGGGGATGAGCTGGGCAGGGGGGGCAGGGGGCTGTTCACCTGACCACAAGACTCCCTGGAAGACCAGGGCAAACAAGGCCGGCCAGCACTGCTCCAGCAGAGACGGTGAAGAGTATACCACATGTTTTCGTTACAGGATTACCACTGCCGCTGTGCCTTTGATTTAGCGAGGACAGCGCTGAACATACAAAGCCGAAGTTTTGCTAAGTTACTGAGTGCTGATGAGGTTCAGGTTTTCTTCCTTTATCCTCAGGAGGAGGAGATGGGAGAAAGAAGGGGCGTAAATTGGGGAAGGCTGTGAAGTTTGGGTTATAAATAAGAGACCAGAAGGTTTCCACTGGCCTAAACCGGAAGAAACATCTGTTGGAGTTATAAAGAGATTGTGGGTGAACTCTCAGAGCAAGGAAATCTGCTGCTAGACTCTAGGTCTGCGCTGATGAGCACTTGTCACCAGCCTCTGCTCCACTCCACAGGGTCTCAAAGCCTAATTCTGCCAGCTGAAGCGAAGTCAATAGAGGTATCCAAAAGCAGCTGTACAGCTTTTGATGGCATAGAAAACAGGTGTTTCTTTTCCACGAGCCTGTTGGAGTCCACAATCAGTTGACAAAAATTATAGTGGGGAAAAGTGATGTTACTTAATAGTTTTCTAAGGGTAACAGTACCCTCTCCTGCCTCTCCCACTAAATGAATTGGATGTTTCTGTAATGCAAAACTACCTCTTACAACCAAATATTCGTGACAAAAAAAAATGAAGAAAACAAAAAGGTGTAATAATAGCAGTGCAAATGAGTAAGGGGTGGGGGGAAGAAAGCAAATACAGTGAAAATTATACCTTGGGTTTTGTGGCGGTTTTCTGGAGAGAGAGATACACACACACACACACACACACACACTGTACTGATCCCCACTAAACAAGACTATTGGATATCAGCAGACAAGGAGTAGTAGTAGTCAGTAAACAAGAAGTAGACTGGCTGCTACCAAAAATGTGGCCAGGGTACATCTGAGAGCATCGTTGCAAGTTCTGTAGTTTGCACAGGTACGGTTCCTTTGCCGTGTAAAACAGAATATTGTAAACCTTCAGTAAAACGCTCAAAACTGCACTGTTACATCTCACGTTAGTTTATAAAAAATGATCTTCCCTGTGCACCTGAAATTCATGTCCTCAGAAGCTGTAAATGTTCAAACTCCACTGGAGTGGAGCACTCTACTGTATCCCTACCCATACGTCACTGATGGACAGCGGTGTTTGCACTGCTGACCAGATGTGGATTTTCAGTATGCTTTAGCTAAATGTCTAACCACGTTTTTCAAACGTCTGTCATTCCTGCGGTCAGAAGAGTGAAAATCTTCTGTAGCTCAGATTTCAGTGCGTCTTCGGTATTTCCACTGACCTTACAGTCTCATATTGGGAATCAATGAAATTTATTAACTGTGGTCACATAATTTCCCTTTAACATTCCTAATCCACATCCTGCCTCAAGTCACTTCAGTGTTGTGAATCTGTGATGGTCAAACCACTGGTGACAAGTAGTATATTACTCAGTGGTCGTTCAAAGCAACACTACGCAATACTCCAGTGCTGAACACAACGAGCACGATGCCTTTTTTATTAACCATTATACATTTTAACATCGTGACCATACTCTTGCTTGAATTTCCACCATGGTATTTAAACACCCAAATGATTTATTTATTCCATATTACTTGAAGGTGTCCGGCACCACCTTCTTTCAGAGTCAAGGATTTCGGACCCAACAGGGAGATAAATGACATTTTGCAAATCACAGAGGCTTTTTTTTCCAAGCTTTGAGTTCTAGAGCTAATTTATTTCCACGGGCTGGTGGTGAGGACTGGCATTAACACCTGCACAAAATAACAGCACTTTTAGACTGGTGGAGGAGCAAACAGTCAACATGCTATGGAGACACTTTAAAAAAAAAGAGAAACAGCCACAAAAATCATGAGCCTTTAGTAGCAGCAAAAGGGAAAGAAGAAAGAGAGAAGCCTCACCGCCACATAGTACAGACACTCCAGCAGCAGAAACTTAATTAGAATTGTAATTCAGCCCCATTTCCCACTTTCCATTCCTTGTGTGATAGGTAATTAACACTCTAGCGAAACCTACCAAGGGTTAAAGCCATGCAAAAAAAAACCCAAAAAAACAACCCAATCCGTATTTCCTCCACTTCAGACTAAGGCTGGAGAGGCAGAATGGAAGACGTACAGCCTTGGAAGCTTGGAGATGTCCTTCTCTTGGAGCCAGCGTGCAGCCGAGCAAGGTGAGAGGCGCAGGGAGCGGGGAGGGAGCCGGGCGAGCGGAGCAGCCGCTCCAGCTGCAGTCGCTGGAGCAGCAGCCTGTTCGCGTAATGCTTTGACAACTCCATCAGCGCAGTCTCAAGGTAGCTGTCAATCAGGATGCATCATTTAATACAACAGCACACTAAGGATTTTCTCCTACAACCCACATGACAGCGTATCTACAGCTCTATTTATATCAGCGCCCAGTTGTGTTTACAACGCTGTTGTAATTAGAAAAGATGCAACAGGCAGCAATATTCTTCGGATTTCCATTTTGCCGGGCTGCCGCGTAAAGTGCGATCTTGCTTCTCAGAGTCAGGCTAAATGACAAAAGCGCTATTTTCTTCAGTCTCTGTGCTCAGACAGCACTTCATTTGCAGCTATCTATAATTAGATTAATGGTGTAGTGCCGTACAAAGCAGGCCCACTTCACATCAGATAGCATATGAATTAGGACAAACACTTATTTCAATTCCAGGCAGAGAAAGCAGTGACTGGGGTATTTAGCATACCCTTTATGGTGGAATGAGATGTTAATTGTGTACCATTACCTCTAAACTGCTTGCTTGTTGTATAAATCACTGTGCTAATTGATGCAGAGATAGAAACGTAGCCACAGGCAAGAAAGCAACGGAATGAGAGCTGAAGATGGTGGATAAAGGATTATCGAGTAAAACCATATGGAGATGAGATTCCTTTGAAACCAGCCCACGAGCACTACTACCACGAACTACAGGGGAAAAAGTGCTGCACTGATGCCTAAGGAAAAAAAAAAATAAATAAAACAAATCTATTTTACGTCATCGTTTCAGAATGGAATCTTAGCAGAGAATTCGAGCCAAGCAGAAAACTGAACAATAAACGTGTGTAATGAACCTCAGCACACGCTTCCAAAAGACAAGTAGCGGGGTAGGCATGCTTTGGGAACAGTCACCATGCTGCCCGGATTTGGGGGGCCTGAGTTGGTAAGCAACACTTGAAAACTATCCAGCCCAGATGTTCTCCTGACCCATGTGTGGACTAGAAATGTAGACTCTTTAAACAGAAACTGTGTCAATGCTAAAAACCAAAACAAAACAAAAGAAAAAGAGAACAACAAAACAAAACAACAAAACGAACCCACCATCCAAAAAAAAAAAAAAAAAACCAACAAACTCACAAACCCTCGAGACATTCAAGTGGCTGCTGCTAAGTCAAAGAAGGGAAGCAGCTTCACACACCAGCAGTAACAACTACACATATTCTAGCCCAGGCACACACAGAGACAAGAAAATATCTGAAAATCCCCATCCTGCAGATGGAGGAGAGGGAGGAGAATCTCCCAGAAGTAACAAGTAGCTGCATCAGCACCAGGACTAGCAAAGCTTCCTTCTCACGATGGGGTTTGTAGTAGTTTGTCATCTCTAAACCAGCACTGCAGCCTCGGGGGTGTTCACCACCCGGTGTAGATTCTCTCGCCTTAAATAAACGGCAAGTTTGACCAAACTCTCTCCCCACACTCTCTACCACAAAGAGCTGCAGCTTCCTCCTCCAACTGGACACCTTTTATTCATTAAATGGCTTGGACTGTAATGCATTTAGGACCCTCCTCCTCTCCCCTTACATTTGGCTGAAGTCAATGGTACTGGGGAGCTGAGGGACAAACACACATGATGGACATCCAGCACACCTGCCTGAGCCTTGGTTGCCTAGCAAAGGTGACTAAAAACAGCATAATAAAATGAAGATGAGCTACAATGACACCTTGAGCACCACATTCAAGGACAAGCCAACTGGGTGACACGCTCAGCTTTGAGCCAAACTTCTCCCCCTACAGACACTGCAACGCTGTTTGGCACAACTTTTATTCTGCAGAAGAGTGGCTCTAGTTTACAGGCTGGAGTCAATGTCACTCTACTCTAAATCATCTCTCCTCTGCCCCTCAACTATTATATAAACCTTTTTCTTAAGTTTCCTGTGCAGAAAACTTGATTGAACTTGTACACAGCTAACTTAGCTTCATACTCGGATCACTAACAAAATGCCAAGACAAAATGCTAGCAACTAAAATACTTCCTCAACATCCTGTTCTAAGAAAATATATTCCACTTACAACATGATACTTAAGAGCAAATGCTGACATTCAGCAATGAGCTCTAAAATCTTAACACAGTGAAATAAACTTCTCTGAAAAATACAAGGTATTTTCCTGTTGAGTTCCTGTTCAATCATCCCTAGTCTTCAGTGTTAGATACTGCTTTGGCTTAAAGGAGCAACGAGAATGCATTATATCTACCAGTATCTCACCATCCTAAGATGCATTAAGAGTGAGATGCTGGATTTCCCAACCTGGTTTTTAATTTTCTTTTAGAACCGCTTGTTCTTCCTACTAACAGCAGCTAATTATTACTTGGTGGGTGGGTGTAAAGTGATGCAGTGTTTGTTGACCTCTGTTCCCAAGGAAATACACTTTTTTTATATATATATATATATATGTGTA
>WTSP01012908.1:0-21951 GCA_025331215.1 Actenoides lindsayi | reverse complement strand
CCCAGGTCTCAGGTGTCAAAAAGCAAGTTTATTGTACCAGGTCAACTTGTTCGTAAGTGACATATTGTCTGCATCTTGTATATGCCTCAAACTAGTAGTTAACTGTCTTGCTGTATGTACAAAAATTAAAAGCCATTGGCCCTACCTGCCAAATAAACTGTCATGTACTCCATAGACTGAACATACACTAAGGTCTATTAATCCTTTAGGTTTTGTGGCTCGTTTTTCACTTTCAAAATAAATAAGCTGGGCATCATTTCCCTCCAATATGAAGTACAAGTTTTTCCATCTCTTTCCTTTACCTGTAAAGAAAGCAAGTAAGAAGTAACAATATTGTTTTAAAGAAAATGTAAGTTCTGTAAATGAAGAAAAAAGAGGGCAATAAGGTTTTTGTCAAAATACAAACAGAAGAACAATATACAGTTAATCATGCTTAAGCAATAACATCAGTATACATGCTCAATTTGTTTTCAGGATGTAGCTTCAACTAGACCCTCTTCACAGATTCAAGTACAAATTTAGATGGTTCTCTAAACATTTTCATTAATCTCAACAGGATTAAGCAAGTGCATATGAGCTCTGTTCATATCAGTGTGAAGACTCTCTATACAGTTTGCAAATAATGTCTGATGCTGTAAGTGGTCTAATTTATTATGGCTATTTTAATTAAGAACTAGATGCCTCTTGATGTGAGAAAATTATTCCTAAACTCTAATCAACTGATCAGCATAACAGATTGCATCACAACATCTTAAATCAGAATGACTGAAGAACATAAATGAGAATACAATATATACAAACTTGGATCAGAACCATGCCCCAAACACACCTATATGCAAAACTTTGACCAGTTCCACACGTTTCAGAAAAAAACATTTAAAAAAAAGAATAACCAGAGATTTAAATGTCAAGGTTTGTTGGAAGACACACTAGATGCATCAGTAAAATGTAGATTTAGCCACTGACTAACCCCAAAATAACTCATTTTTTAACGTCCTCTGAATAACTGATAAGGAACTTATTAATACACAAACCACAGTACCCTTTAGAAAAACATTCAACCTTAATTTTCAACTTGATCATCATAGATCCACCACAGCCCTTCATAAACAAGCACTAGTACTCACTGTTTTGGAAAACTAACTTGAACAACCAGTTATTATACTCTACTAGATGGAATAGTGATTTTTTTTAAATTTCTGTTCTGCATGCAGGTATGTAAGATGTACTCCACATCTACTCAGTATCCCTGCTTGCACATTTAAAGTATCTCATTATCCCTTTTATGTAAAGATTTTCACTTAAAGTTCATTCTCAGCTGATTTCTCACCTTACCACATCCCTCTACACCTTCTCTCAGAATTAGCACTGAAGAAAAGAGATGCTTTCCTTGGTTTATTCAGTTTTATTAGTTTTTATTTCATTTGAATGTGTATTTTAAATTTGGGTATATTTAAATGCTTGCCTTCTTTCTCACTTTTGCTTGCTATCCAGATCACTACGTGGTACTTATTGTTTTAACTACTGTCATTGTCATATGCAGAAACATTATAAATTTCTTTTTTTTTTTAAATCAACTTTAGTGGAAACAGAAAAACTAAAATCATGATACTTGCGACTAGCTTCCTTGGAACTTCAAAATCTTGTTCAATAGTAATTCCTCAGAATATACAGAGATGAATCAGGCAGCTTTTAATCCAATTATTCTATGCTATGTTGACTGTGTCAGTGTTAGAACCTTAAAAAAGTCTCAATGTAGCTTGTACACCAGAATATATACATTTTAAATTAAACATATTGCCTAACTTGGAATAACAAAATTAAACCAGCTCTGGTCTCCAATGAATGTACTGATTTACATTAATCTAGATCACTTTAACACACATGATCCTCTTAAATTTAACAAGTTAGATGTGTATTAAATACTAATACATTTTTTGAAAACGTACTTCATTTAATGACTCTGAATTTTACCTTTGATAAAAGGTGCTTAGCTTTTGTGCTGGTTTCTGATTTTTTCATCAAGAATTGTCAATCAGTATCTTTATACTGCATGTCATTTTATGTATTATGTCTTTTTATTTATGTACTTCTTAAGGAAAAAGAACCTTTCATATCCTTTACAGGCTTTCAACAAAGTTTTGCTCACTTCAATTTTGCCTCCACTAGTACCAGCACTACACAAAATATGCATCCATATTTGCATTTTTTAGAAAAAAACATTTCGTAGAAGCAAAGAGAACTCACTTTTTTTCAGAAGATATCCTTTTTTGACAATATTTTTATAAAAAGCATCCTTTGTTTTGCGACGAATTGTATTGTAGATTTCTTTTCCATCCACTGTATCATTAAGCACTTGTTCTTGATGCTGGTAAACAAGGAAGAAATCAACATTTTTTTAACCTCAGAAATCACCATGAAACAAATGCACACTATAAAGCTGCAAGTAAAATTTTATTGAAGGATACCAATTATTTATTATTATTATTCTCTCATGTGTCTTAACAAACTAACATAATTGAATACAATACCTTTGCCAGAAATGTAATGTAACTATTTATTGTGGAATTATTAGGCCAGAATTATAATATGAGAAAACAAATAAGGTTTAAATACAGACCAACTTTCACAAAGTAGCATCTGTATTTATTTTTTTAACACTAAATTGAAAGCAGCATCTTTCACAGTGATTTATGCAAAATTTACACAAATCTTTAAAAGTTATTTAGCTTCTGTTTTCTACCAAGGCTTTGGGGACTGAATAATTAAGGATAAGCTCTGAATCAACAAGAATGGCGCAGATCACAATTAAAATTGAATTATTAACACACAAAGTTACAGAGTCACTCTAACCTTATTAGCACTCATGTCCTAAATGAGTATCATTCTAATAAAAAACAGTAAGTAGAAACAGGAAATAGAAAAAGGATAAATTAACATAGAAAACTAAGATCTGGAAATGTAAATACCAAGCTAAAACGGCCAAAAGCCAAGCCAAATTTGACCTTACTGAGTCAGCTGATCAACAAAAGTTCACTAGCCATAAGAAAACATGGAAAGCAAGACTGTCAATCAGTGAGAACAGTACTGAGATTAAATGATATATTCACTAGCTCCATACTAAGTACTCTACTTTTCTCCCTTCCCCCCCCCCCCCATATATCTGTAAGAATTATGGTTTTGAACATGACAAAGGCAAGATGAAAAACATTTTAGTAACAGAAATTACAGGACTCACAATGGAAGCAATATTCAAAGTTTTACTAACTCAAGATAATCTCCATAACACAGCCATGAAAGAAACAATGTACAAAACAATAAACCTAGTGAAAAATATTTTAAAATAAAATTAATTTTTAAAAAAAAAAGGAAAAAAAAGCGCAGCAATGATGACAAGCCACTAAGCAATAAAGGAATGGTCAGAATAAGGCATAAATCTAGTAATACGACATAAAATTTGCACTTGTTGATTCTGAGCAATAGAAAACAACATAACAAAATAATGTGGCTATGTTAATAACACAGATAATATTCTAGGATATATCTGGTAAGTACTCTCACAGAAAAAAAAGGAACTATTAATGACATGGTATTATGAGATGTTCTGGTCCATTACATTCAAGAAACACAAACTCACACTGGAATTGGTGGTAGCAAGAACATTATGAAGAGACAAAAAAACAGATTTGGTATGCTCACCTTAGCAAGCTGACTAAAGGAGAATACAAGAAACGCCATTGTATTAATAAACTAGATCTAGCAACAGAATAAATATTTAGGTTGGAAATTTTAACCAAATTTCTAACCATCAAAACAGAAAAGTTTTCAAACAGATAGTGAACAAAGTATACAAATATATGTTAGAACTAACTATAACTTTATGAAAAACTAGATTACATGGTTTCTTTATTATCAGTGATCTCTTAGGATGAATTTATGCTACAGGGCAACAGTGTTCCAGAACACATCCTATAATCCCAGCCCCCTGATCATCTTTGAAGCTTTTCTGTGCATATAGGTTTTCTCTGGGAGAAGAAAAACACCAGACACAGAATAATAGAGGGCAGCCTAGTCCCGTGTGTCCCCCCCAAACATGGTATTAATCAGGGACCAGAGCTGAGGGCACAAGATGGAGCATTTACACCCCAGAGACAGAAAAAGCTTTCCCCATCTTCTGTTTACTAGAAGCCAACCTTAGGGAATGCATATTGTCACCGTGACACATATGAGGATAAAATGAAAGAAACACACAAGCTCAAGGATGATGCTGTTTAACTAACATGGACAACTCTGCTGTAATTCAGTTCCTATATTACAAGTATTTGAGGATTAATTCAATATCTTCAATAACAAGTGCTCAGAGATGAAGTTTTACCTGCATTGGAACAGGATCTTTAAGGTAATATCCTTCAACAATCTGTTCTTTTGTATAATGTTCAATGATCTCAGCAATACTGTTCAAATAAGAAAAATAAGATTTACAATATTAAACCAGTTATTTTTTCTCTGTATGAGAATTTGCTTTTCCATGCAATCTCACTATATTTATAAATTTATATAGTGTATATTTATAATAAAAATCATAACCTTATTTGCAGCAATAACAATTTACTAATACATTGAAGTCACAAAAATTCACAGAACTGTACTCATAATGTATTAATTCTAAACTCCACAGAACATTTTCATTCAGTTATTGAAAATGACTGTATTTGGTCTGACTGGAGTTAACTTTCACCATAGCAGCCCTCATAATGCTGTGTTCTGTATTTGTAGCTAGAATGTGTTGATAACAAACCAGTTTTGGCTACTGCTGAGCAATACACTCACAGTATCAAGGCTATCTTTCCAACCCCATTCCTCAAAGGTCAGCAGGCTGGGGGTGGGCAAGATCTTGGGAGGGGACATAGCCAGGACAGCTGACCCAAACTGACCAAAGAGATATTCCATACCATATTATGTCATGCTCAGCAATAAAAGCTAAGAGAAAGGAGGAAGAAGGGGGGCATTCATTATTAAGGTGTTTGTCTCCCAAAGCAATCGTTACATGTACTGAGGCCCTACTTGCCGGAAAGTGGCTGAACATTGCTTGCTGATGTAAAGTAGAAAATAAATATTTTTGTTTTCCTTTGCTTTTATGTGTAGTCTTTGCTTTTCTTTATTAAACTGCTTTTATCTAGACCCACAAGTTCTTCATGTTATTTTCTTCCCCTGTCCCACTGAGGAGGGAGTGAGTGTCTTGGTGAGCATCTGGTGGCTAGCCAAGGTCAACTCACCACAATGCCAAATGAGTTGACTGCCTTTCCATGTTCAAGTAATGCATGTGCATTTCCCAGCTCTCCAACCAGGCTGAAAATTGCTATTTTATTAGTAATAACTTTCAAAGTCTTAGAGTAACTAGGGAAGGAGAATGGGAGATACTTCAAACTGTACAAAGCAATTTCCTTCTAGGAAGAAAGAAGTGGGAAATAAAAAAAAATGTAACATGGATTATGGAGATTATACTTCAAAATCACTTAGCTATCATGTTAAATTAACTACCCAACCAGTAATACTCCTCTACGGGGAACCTTGCATTTTAATTACTAGAATCAGGTTTAAATTGGTTTTTGAAGGATCAGGAGAAGAGTAGTGTCAGATGCAAGCTAAAATTCAACCTATCTTTGAGTTGCTCTTATTTTTGCAGATATTGAAAGTTACATTGTAATAAAGAGAAGTAATGTTAATATCAACACAGATGAATTGTACATATACAAAATATCAACCTGAAAATAAAGAACTAAGTAATTAAGTAGAGAACAAAAATACTTTGTTTTCTCACTTCATATATACTGTTAGCTGTGTGTGCAAATGTAATCAATACACATGATAGATCTTTGGTGAATTACAATCGGATAGAATTTTGTCTAAAGGAAAGATATAGAACACTATAAAATAAGCATAAAAACATAAATAAAACAATAGAAAGGTATCTTTCTTTGCTTTTTCTCTACCTCATTCCTCTAAGCTATGAACTACTGTATGATTGTTAAGTCAATGAACCTTTCCATAAACATTTTTATTTTTTAGGTTTGTAAAGTGACTTGAATTTCTCAATATTACTAAAAATCTAATAAATTTCAATTTTTATTGATCTGCAATATGCATGTGCCATTTTCTACATAAAAATTTAAGCTTTATCACAGTGCATAAAATAATCACTCGTATTTTGGATGTTGAACAGCTATTGCCAACATCTTGTTGTGAGGGCAATCAATAATAAAGCAGCTTTATATAATTTTTTCCTCATTCATCAAATCTAGAATACCTTGACTGTCAATGTCCCCTCTCCTCAGTTAAAAAAAATAGGAGTTACCCTTCAACATAAGAAGCAATTGCCTGATTTCTTCCAATGTTGTAAAATGAGATGAATCTCAATACTACATTACAGTTACTTTAGTAATTGTAAAATGATTATTAGCTTATTAGGCTGCCCAGATCCTTGCTACTTGGGTAATTTTAAAAGCATCTTATCATCATGAGCAGTATCATCTGTTTTAATATTTAATGAGGGAACTAAGAGTTATTTCAACTGCTGACCTTTCAAATAGTGAATAATCCAGAAAGCAGAACACTACCCTATACATCATTAAATTGTAAAGAAAAGAATTAACATGTTAAGCCCATATTGTTCAGGCTATCAAAATATGGATTCATCTATCAGTTAAACTAAAAAAAGCTTCCAACAATTCCAATCTTCTAGTCTCAAATTGTTTCATATCTCAAACTACAGATAACATGAAAGCTTGTTCAATGTATAATTTTTGTGTCAATGTTTCTTACCTTCTGCTCTGACATGGAATCAACAGATACACCGCCTTGTGCTGCTCCTGCCATCCCCCCAAATTCTACAAGTTTTTGGAAAACTGTCTCTTAGGAAGGTTAGATTTCAGAATGAAACAGAGGGAAAGTAGAAAGGGGCATAAGATCGATCCTCCCAGTCAAGGGTAAGGGGCACAAAAGGGCCAGTCGAATCTGGAAATTCAATGAATGGTTATGGGAGCGGTATCACAATCAGGGCTTTGGCTACTTAGACCACATGACTTGCTTTGAGAAACCTGGTCTCCTGGGGGTTCTCTCTCAGAGAAGGGGCAGAGTATCTTCAGTCATAGACTTGCCAATTTAGTAAGGAGGGCTTTAAACTAGATTTGATGGGGGAGGGGATGCTCAATCCATCCCACTGCTACCACTCTGAGGCCAGTGCCAGTAATAGATGCCCTGGGCAAGGATCACAGACCAGATGCAGATCACCTGAAGTGCATGAGAATGGAGTTCAAGCCAGTAAGTCAGCTTCAACTGGGGGCCAACTTAAATGCCTCTATACTAATGCACATAGTATGGGAAACAAACAGGAGGAGTTAGAGACATGCACACGCCTACAGGGCTATGACATCGGCATCACTGAGACAAGGTGGGATGGATCCTATAACTGAAGCATGGGAATGGATGGATACAAGCTCTTCAGGAAAGACAGGCAGGGGAGAAGAGGAGAGGGTGTTGTCCTCTACATCAATGACCAGATGGAGTCCACGGAACTCCATCTTGGGAAGGATGAAGAACTGTCTGAGAGCTTATGGGTCAGGGTTAAAGGGAAGGCAAGGGCAGGTGATATCATAGTGGGGGTCTGCTACAGGCCACCTGACCAGGAAGACCAAGTGGATGAGACCCTCTACAGACAAATAGGAATGGCTTCATGTTCACAAGCCCTGGTTCTCATGGGGGACTTCAACCACCCCAATATCTGTTGGAAGGACAATACAGCAAGGCATCATCAGTCCAGAAGGTTCCTGGAATTCATTGATAATAATTTTCTCCTCCAAGTGGTAGGGGAGCCAACAAGAAAAGGTGCTATGCTGGACCTTGTTCTCACCAACGAGGGAGGAGCTGGTGGGCAACATGAACCTCAAGGGCAACCTTGGCTGCAGAGACCATGAAATGGTTGAATGCATGATCCTTAGGACAATAAGGAGGGTGCATAGCAAGCTCACTAGCCTGAACTTCAGGAAAGCAAACTGTGAACTCCTCAAGGACCTGATTAGTAGGGTACTGTGGGATAAAGCCTTGGAGGGGAGAGGGGCCCAAGAAAGCTGGTTAGTATTCAAGGATCGCCTCCTCCGAGCCCAGGAAAAATTCATCCCAACAGAGGAAGGTGAGCAAGAATGGCAGGAGGCCTGCATAAATGAACAGGGAGCTCCTGGACACTATTAGTTGCAAAAAGAAAGCCTACAGAGGGTGGAAACAGGGACAGGTAACCTGGGAGGAATACAAAGATGTCATCCAAGCAGCCAGGGATCAGGTTAGAAAAGCTAAGGCCCAGACAGAATTAAATCTGGCCAGGGACATCAAGGGTAACAAGAAAAGTTTTTATAAGTACATCAGTGACAAAAGGAAGAACAGGGAAAACGTGGGCCCTCTCTGGAAGGAAGTGGGGGACCTGGTCACACAGGATATGAAGAAGGCTGATGTACTCAATGACATTTTTGCCTCAGTCTTCAATGGTATGGGCTCTAACCACACCATCTAAGTTGCAGAAGGCAAGGACAGGGACTGGGATAATGAAGATCCGCCCACTGTAAGAGAAAATGACATTTGAGACCATCTAATGAACCTGAAGATGCACAAGTCCATGGGACCCATGAGCTGAGCATGCTGATTTCACCCTAGGGGTGAAGGGCATTGCTATATATAGGTTTCAGACCTTCCAGTCCCATGTCTGGATATTCAAATTACCCGGGAAATAAAACAATAGTCAATTTTTGAGTTGGATTCTTACTGTTCTTCAGATTCTTTCTTTTGTATGAAAAATTTTGGTCTATAATTTATATGACTATAACTAATGAATACTCTGCAATCAAAGAACATTTGGGTTTTTATACATTAATTTAATCCCACTTACAACCAGTAAAACAGCAAGAAAAGGATATCAAGAGAAACAACACTACTATGAAGGATTTTTTTTTTAAAAACTCCAGTCTAACACTACTATCAGATTTAAAGCAAATACCTTCAAAGCATTTAAAGAAATACCTTATTATAGAAAAAGATCAATGAAAAACATTTAACAAATGAATTTAAACAAGCAGCACTTCCTCAACCTCTAGTTTTTCACTTTGAAGACAAACTCTACTTTTCAAATAAGTTATAAACAATAAAATCATATGGTCTAAGAAATGCTGATAAATCAATTTATTATCTTGCATAAAATCATACTTCCTGTGTTTCTGTTCTGAATTCAATGCCATTTGATCCTTTTCAGTCACTTCTGATTGTTCCATACAACAATCCATCTTAATTTTCATATATTTAAAGACTTCCTTCTTCCAGTGTCCATAACAAATAAACCAGTATAAGAATTAAAAAGCCCACAAAGTTATTCCTTTTTTCCTGCTTCTTATTTATAGCCCTCTGCAGTAGATCTTACAGTAAATAATTTGGGGCAGTTACCACCTTTATTAGCATCATTATCTTGCATTACATACTGTTTGACCTTCCAAGAAGTTTATCAACTTGCAGTAAATACTAACTTGGACAGAATTTGAGCCTAGGAAGATAATAGTAATTCCCCAAAACATTCAACTAAAACTAGAAGTCTTTCAAAGCCAAGCAGTTCTCTTTCACCGAGAAGAATCTTTACAACCCAGGTACCAAAATAGCCTCTAAAAGCATATTATAACAACTTAATGATGCATAATCTTTTAAACTTGTTTTCCATCCAATGTCAAGCACAGAATCTTTTCTAGGTAAATGTATTTTATATATACACTTCAAGTGAATCCAGCAGTGGAAAATAAATTTCCTAAAGTACTAATTTATAATAAATACTTTAATAAAGTAATAATCTAATGCTGCAAAGCCAATTGAGACTAGTAAGACTTTCACTAATTTGCTAATTAATTTGACATTACCTAGGGTGTGGGCTTGTAGCCTATCATCCTCCTAATAAGCCATTTAACTAGAAAATGGGCAGAAGAGGATTTACCTTAATCAAAGGCTGACACTGCAGCTAGCTTGATTATCAATGAGGATGTCTGGAGGCCATATTGATTAACGTAGAAGGTACTCAAGCAGCCTGTATGCGGGATATACATAGGTTAATAAGGTTCCAATTGCTTAGTCTGAAACCATTGTCCATTTGAAATCAAATGAAGAAGTCCACTGAACTTCTTAGTTAGGAGACCTCGAGATTTTCACAGACACACCAGGTGCTGAATCTCTACCCCCTCAGAAGCCAAGCTGAGAGATATTCTCTATTGGGATGAAGTATGCCCTGGTTCTAGGCAAAAAAAAAGAGATGACAGGGACAAGGGTGACCTGGACTTCAGTAAAGCTTTTGACACAGTTTACCGCAGCATTCTTCTGAAGAAACTGGCTGCTCATAGCTTGGATGGGCATACTGTTCACTGGGTAAAAAATTGGCTGGCCAGGCCCAAAGAGTTGGGGTGAATGGAGTTAAATCCAGTTGGTGAGTGGTCACAAGTGGTGTTCCCCAGGGCTCAGTGCTGGGGCCAGTTCTGTTTAATATCATTATCAATGATCTGAATGAGGGGGTTGAGGGCACCCTCAGTAAGTTTGCAGATGACACCAAGTTAAGTAGAAGCATTGATCTGCGTGAGGGTAGGGAGGCTCTACAGGGGGATCTGCATAGGCTGGATCGATGGGCCAATTGTATGAGGTTCAACAAGGACAAGTCCTGTGCTTGGGTCACAGTAACCCAATGCAACACTACAGGCTTGGGGAAGAGAGGCTGGCCAGCTGACCAGTGGAAAAGGACCTGGAGGTGTTGGTCGACAGCTGGCCAAATACGAGTATTAGCCATCAGTGTGCCCAGGTGGCCAAGAAGGCCAACAGCATCCTGACTTCTATCAGCAATAGTGTCTGGCAGTACTAGGAAAGTGATTTCCCCCCCATGCTAGGCACTGGTGAGGCTGCACCTCCAATACTGGGTTCAGTTTTGGGCCCCTTGCAACAAGGACATTGAGGTGCTGGACTGTGTCCACAGAAGGGCAACAAAGCTGGTGAAGGGTCTAGAGCACAAGTCTTATGAGGAGCAGCTGAGGAAACTGGGGTTGTTTAGTCTGGAGAAAGAGATGCTGTCAGAGACTGTGTCAGTCATTTGTCTCAACATTACTGCACCAGTGTGGGTGGACATCAAACCACAAACTGATCGACGGTTGTACCACAGGGCTGGAAGTTCCTGTTTTCCTACGAACTTGGATACGGAGCTGATTCTGAGAACTGTAACCTAACCCCTGTGCATGCACCCAGATCCAGGGCTTGGAAGACTGAGGGGTCTGGAGACCACTGAAGACCCCTTAAAGATGGTATTGGGCATGCGTACCACTGCTGGGTGGTAGGTGTGGTTAAGTAAAACAGCTCCTGAAATATGCTAAGAAGTTCTTCGAAGAAGAATGAATATTCAACAGGACAACCCAATAAAAAAGCAGAAACAACCAACATCGGATGGAACGTTCTCCCACCGGACTTGGAAATGAATCAGACTGACGGGACACCACAGATCTGTGGTGGTAGCTATCACAACTAACCTTTTTCTTCCTTCCTCTCTCTCTGTCTCTCTCTCTTCGCTTTGCAAACCTGTTATCGGGCAAAAGTCACTTAGCACTTGATTCCGTTTTGAGTCTTAATTCTGTTCCTGAGAATACAACCAAAACCTTGCTCTGGTCTATGACTGGCACGTGACAGCGGCTCAGGGGAGACCTTACTGCGCTCTACAACTACCTCAAAGGAGGTTGTAGTGAGGAGGGACTCAGTCTGTTCTTTCACATAGCAAGAGATAGGACAAGAGGAAATGGCCTCAAGTCGCGCTGAGCAAAGTTTAGATTAGATATGATGAAAAATTTCCTCACCGAAAGGGTTGTCAAGCACTGGAATAGGTTGCCCAGGGAAGTGGTGGAGTCACCATCCCTGGAAGAATTTGAGAAACATGTGGATGTGGTGCTGAGGGACATGGTTTAGTGGTGATCTGGCAGTGCTGGGTTAACAGTTGGACTTGATGATCTTGAAAGTCTCTTCCAACAAGAACAAGTCTATAATTCTAAAAAATCTGGAGAATTTCTGGTTTCTGACAGGCAATGGCAATTCAAAGAGAAAGGTGAGTTTTCACTACTGAGAAGTCTTGATAATCTTATTCATAGAGTTGTCACAGATTCAAGGATGGAACCGTACTGATAGCTCCTCCTATGAAAGGGAAAACTTATCTCTTGTCATTTCCATGTTTTTATACCCCTGGCAAAACAAACCCATCCCAGGTTTCATCACAAGAAAGCTGGCCTACATGAAGTTAGAGAAGTTAGAGAGGGCCTGTTTAGAAGGGCATGTAGCAATAGGACTAGAGGCAATGGTTTTAAACTAGAAAAGGGTAGATTTAGATTGGACATTAGAAAGTTCTTTACTATGAGAGTGATGGAACACTGGAACAGGTTGCCCAGGAAGGTGGTGGACTTCCCATCCCTGGAGACATTGAAGGTCAGGCTTGATGAGGCTCTGAGCAACCTGATCTAAGCTGAGAATGTCCCTGCTTACTGCAGGGGGGTTGGACTAGATGGCCTTTAGAGGTCCCTTCCAAACTGGGGCATTCTATGATTCTATGAAATGAAGCGATCTGTACTTCTGACCCAAGTATCATTCACATACTTTCAGGTGATTAATGACTTCTTTCAACAACGAGGATAATTTTTCCTTTTCATGTCAATATTTCTATTATTTATACTTTACAATCTCCTACTGAAAGTACCTGATAAAATGAACATTTTAATTTCCCCTTTCATATCCACAAAACTCCCTATGATAAGTAGTAGCTTCCAAGACAACACAGCATTCTCCTAATTATGTGTCATAATCTAATTTAGAGGGTGAAAACAATCATTTACGGGAGAAAAATACTTCAAAAGAAACCACTTACACTTGAGCTTTTGAAGGCTTTTAGCATTTGCTTAGTTACAACTAAGCTACTAAGTTAAAATTCTTAGCATATTCTTAAGAAATACTGAAATCTTATGATTATATCAGTAATTTATCAGCAATACATTATACAAATTCTTTACAGAAGTATAAAATACACACAACTATTAAAACTTACCTATTATAATATCTGCCTCCCATCATAAACTGATTGCTAGATGTTGGACATATTTTAAAACGTTGAATATTTTCACTGGTCCGAAAATAAAGTGAATAATCACCAGGTGTATTATCTGAAGGCCTCACAAGAAAACTGCACACCTGACCAACTGAAAAGATATCACAATGCAGTGTTATTCACTGTTACTTATTTTAGTGTCATTTATGAGCTCTTATCAAAGCTCTTTCTGTACAAATTAGCAAAAATTGCACACTGAAAGGAGAAAGTCTGATGTAAGTTCCAAGAGCAATCCCCATTCTTCACCCAAATGGGATGAAATAGCACTAAACTGCCAAAGTTAATCCAAAATCATTTGGCTGTAGCTGACAACCTATCCCCACTTTCGACACCACTTTATAAGAGCACGTGGTGTGTGTAGGGGAGGTTTGACAACGTTTTCAAAAAAAACCCCAAAAAAACGCCTGAATATTTTTGTTCTTTATTTATTTTATTTGACATTGAGTCAGAAATCTTGATGTTTTCATTTTTAAAATTATTTCCTCTATGAGGACTCTCAAAAAAAAAAAATTGAATACATTCTCTCATAAGTACAGAACAGTATTTTCTCCTCAGCATTTTTATGAAGCCCAAGGTTATTTTTTTATTTTATATATACATTACAAAAATATTTTAAAAACTGGAACTATTCCAATTAGAATTATGAAACTAACTGTACTTGAGAACATAAAAAATGCTCAATGCTCAGCCAAGAGGTTTTTTTCCAGTGTAGTAGCGACCACAGGTCTGGTGCTCATACGTTCATACAGAAAAAACAGGTTTTTCTGCAGCGTTATAAACAAGATTACTTTGTGTCATTCCACTACCACTGTATTTCCATCTGAAATGTAAGTACCTGTCATCAACAAATTGTAAGCCTCTTGTTTGGAGATCTTCCCATGGAACCATCTTAAAGATGAAGAGAAAAATTAGAAAGCAAGACTATCAGCTCTCTTTTAGTTGTGATATTTAAGGCTCTGGCACCTATGAATTAACCTTGATTTTTTAAAAAAATCTAGTACATATAGATTATATAAGCAACCTTTACGTTACTCAGTGATTCTGTTTTTCTATCAACAGAATGAAAAATAAATATCTACAGCTATATAAACAAATTCATTTCAATACAAGTGTCCAACATGAAGTAGATGTTCAAATCAATGTGTTTGGAGATGAAAAGGTATTGTTTAAATGCTAGATAAAATTTGACAGGCATATTTGAAGTCAGTCTTAGATAGCAATTTATTTCAAGCGTGAAATGCAAAATCCAAATATATTAATCAAAGTTAAGTAATGTATAGGATAACTAAAATTGATTTTTGCTAGAAGCTGAGGAAATCAAACCTAGCTTTGTTAGACTACTGAATATGAATTGCTTTGATCTCATACCTTGCATCTTCTACAGAATCCTGCCTCAGAGTATCATCCTAAAAAAATACAGCAATCTGTCCAGTCTCAACCTGATATCTATGATTACAGGAAACAGCTTGGCATTGCATGGCTATTCGGTTTACATGTGGCACATCACATGCTACATCTTAAGAGCTCATTCTGTCCTTTAAAGGAAAGCTAGAAAACACAGCCTTTCATTGCAGAGTGTGTGCACACGCATGTGTTTAAATGTGTAAAAAAAATAATTAAAAAAGCCTCTTTTACACAAAGAAGATCTCTAGTTCTAACTTGCTTTCTATATTATCTTTACAAGACAATGTCTGGCTATTGAAATATTCACAGAAATCCTTGCCTCCCCTGGAATCCTCTGAGTAGCACGAGTAACTGGACTGACAGTGTCAAAACTCTAAGAATCTACTATGAACTACTTTGTTAAAAAAAAAAAAAAAAAAAGTTCCTGTATTTGAAGGCATCCCTATTGGGAACCAGTAAACTGAAGCCACTCGCCAATAACTTTCTTTTCCCTATTAAAAACAAACAAACAAAAAACAACACCACGAACAAAAAAACCAAACCAACCCACAAAGACCAAACAAAAAAAATGCCTTCTTCAATCATCAGTCCTTTGGAGACTGCAAACTGGGCAATAAATACAGGAAGTAGCAGCTGCAATTATAGCAAGCAAATTGAGGACAGATGAAGTTATCCACCTACTAGAAATTTTCTGTAACTTTCATTTGTTACTCATCTTTACTACTGAAAATAATATAACAATCAACAGTTTCCCATAGTATCAATTCATTTTTCATTGTAAATTGTACTAGGGTTTTTGTGGGGTTGTTTTTCTGTTGTTGTTGTTGTTTAAGTATTTAACAAGTTGGAATTTACTGCAAACAGATTATTCTATAGTCTCCTGATTTTCACTTTAAGTGTTAGCATGAGGCTAATACAGATAAGATGTTACTATTACCCTGTCATTCCTCTAGTTATACTTTCTCCCTCTCCTGCATTTAGAGTTGAGCAGACCTGAAAACAAGGTTACCTCTAAGACAATCTGTATGTGTATAAAATACTCCCACAAATCAGAAAACACCACACCTTCCATTGTACATATTCTATGTAAAATGATCACACAGAGACTCATCCAAGATTTTATCACTGCAAAACCCATTAACATTAGGCATAACTAATAAAAGACTTCAATTACCTATGCTACTTCAACAGGCAATATAGAAGAAACATCTTAAGATCAAAAAACAAGTACACACAGCTCTGATTCACATTCCCAATTTCATAGCTGAAGTTTACAAACAGTTATTTGATGATTTGCTTTTAATAACAAAACAAAAATCCTTACATTTTGCCTTCATGGGGATCTTCTTCTCTTTCCTAAAAGGAGAATGAACATTATTAAGTGCATGACAACAGTATGCTCGAGTTTAGAAAAGTAAACTTAATAGGTGAAGACCTTCTGTAGAAATAAACGGCACTAAGAAGTCCAAGACATTTTTGAATTAGATGACTTATTGCACAGTTCATATAAAGAGGTTTTCAACTTCATTCACTAAGTGGAAATTCAGCCATAACACATTATTTCCAAAGATCGTTTCTATCACTCAAGTTCTTCTTTACACGTACTAACTTAAATCTCAACTTTCCTGAACCATTAATGTAGAAAACTAGATACTCTAACACTGTCATTTCAATTTATCCATTCACATCCTGATATAGATGTGAGAAACAGGTGAAGCAAACTCTAGTAATAGCAAAATATATACGCTGCAAAGCAAACATCATCAGGACTCCAAAGCAACGATGAACTTCTTTAAAAATATGTAAGTAAATAAATAAATAAAAGTGTGAGGGTGGGATAGGTGGGCTTGTCCATTAAATCCTCTCTTCTGCAGCAATTCAATTATTTTCAGGTCACCTGTTTAGCTTCCTGACTCCGCATAAAGCCCTTCTAGGTATAATTAACTTATCATTATACCTTTTAATCCACACTTCTCCCTTACAAAAAAAAAACCAAACAAAAAACAGGGGGGGGAAGACATATTGCAGTGCAAAATTTCAGTCTCTACATTATGAATGTTTCATAGCAAACAAAATTTACCAAAAAAAGATTGCAATTGAATGACTAGCAAGTTCTTTATCAGGACTGGGGAGTTTAGGGAACTGCCTAATAAATTCACAGTATCATTCATTTGCACGTGAACTTGTTTAGATAATATGTGAATAAGCACTTAGTTTGGATATTGAATTAGACTTAAAGGTTTGTTATATTATTATTATTATTATTTAAATACTGGCAGATTCAATTACTGCAGGAAGGTTTAGAAAAGTACTTAAAGTCAGGCAGTTAACACCACTAATTGGGGTTTATTTCAATGTTAACTTACACAAAATAAGTATAAAAAAAAATAAATCTCATTTCTGCAACAGATTTGGATATTAAATTACTTACCACTTCTTCTACCAGGTCTTCTACAATAAGACCTTGTTCATCTGTGCGTAGGTTTGTAACCCACATCCAGCCATCTTCCAATTCATTGTGGACAATACACATATCTCCTTTAAGGAAACTGAAAAGAGCTACAGTAAGATTTATGTTAGAAGTACAATCATAATACAAAGTTTAATGATGACAACCAATTCTTGAGTAAAGTTTAAGCAAAGCATTTGAGGAAATCTGATCATGAAAGATACATTTATTGGTATCCCAAGCACACCATATACATTTTTCACACAGTTTAAGTAGCTATGATAGATGAATATCCTTCTTTGATTTACATTTAGACTCATAGATACTTTAAACTGTGCTAAGGATGCATAAAACGGAAAACACCACAACGACATTAAAAGATAGTAACCTGCTTTTACCAAGAGAGATCAAATACTAAACAAAAGTTAAAACAATCAACGATTGCCTTAATAGTCTAAGAATATAATAATTTCATCAAAACCTAATTTTTATAATAAAGCTTGCAGAATATCTACTATTTAGGTCTTTGCAGATGAAGGCAAGTGCTAAAAAGAAGATACAGAATAATTCCTCAAAAAGACACGCAGTTAGCTACAATAACAGCATAAATACAAAGCAATAAAAATGTCCAAGGGAGTTTCATTACTGGAAGGTTAGTATAAGTTATTCCTTAAGTGCAATCCCAAACTTCAGTGTACTAGTTCTGGCTGGGACAGAGTTAAATTTCTTCATAGTAGTTTGTATAGGCTATGGTTTGGAATTGTTCTAAAACCAGTGTTGATAATCCAGGGACGTTTTCGTTATTGCTGAGCAGTGCTTACACAGAGTCAAGGCCTTTTCTGCTCCTCACACCACTCCACCAGCGAGTAGGCTAACAAGAAGTTAGGAGGGGACATAGCTGGGACAGCTCACCCCAACCGATGAAAGGGATATTCTGTATCATATGACATTGTGCTCAGCAATAAAACTAGGGGTAGAGGTTGGTAGGGGAGACAGTGCTCAGAGACTGACCAGGCATCAGTCAGTTGGTAGTGAGCAATTGCTTTCATTAGCATCATTTGGGTTTTTTGGGTGTTTATTTTCCTCTCTCTTTGTTGATTGGTAGGGTATTTTTATCCCTTACACTTTTTAAAAATTTATTATTTCTAATTAAGAAACTCGTGGGTTGAGATTAAGGCAGTTTCAGTCTCATTTTTACCCTTCCAATTCTTCCCCCATCTCACCAGGGCAGAGTGAGTGGCTGGCTGTGAGGTGCTTAGCTGTCAGCTGGGGTTAAACCATAACAGTCCTTCTTGGCACCCAACACCGTGCTCAAAGGATTTGAGATAACAGATTTAACCAGAGGATATTAGAAGGAATTTATAATTATTATATCTGTTAACAGTTGCTGGTCACAATATTGATTTATATGTTCTCAACATTAGTTTATTTGATCTGTGCCATACTCTCTTTTTTGCTGTACATGTTAAAGACTGGTTTTGGCTTCTGCAGTTTGCTGTGTTCTGTAGCACTTAGTGATGTTTTGCCTGGAAGATTTATTATTAACTGGCCTTGAGCTTAGTCTGCTATTTGGGCTCTGTACTGAAGCCATTACTATACTTCAGGAACTATCTCATGGGGTCAATTAATAATTACACTTTCTCCCAGAGATTTTTTTTGTGGAGAAAAAACAGAATGGCAGCTTCACCGCCTTATTCCATGATGTTTTCTCCCTTGTTATAACAACTCTTCAGTATCTTGAACATCCTTGAGTAAACAAAATACCCCTATTGGTATTTCTTCAGAATATTGTGTCAGATTTTTTTTACACTGTTAACCAACTATTTAGAAATATCACCAGGCCCGGTGACAGTGTGGTTATGGACGACAAGGCATGTGGGAGAACATAGGCAGGTATCTAGAAAGGCTGTCACCTCCAGTGGTCTCTGACTTCACTCCCAGATCCCGATGAAATCATAGAATGCTTGAAAAATAATAACAACAACACCAAAAAAAATTAAAAAAAAAAGGAGAGACGGAGAGAGAAAAAAAGCAGCAAGCCCTGGGTATTCCAAAGAGGTACAACTCATCACACTGAGCTGCAGTCTGGCCTGCACCTACTGAACACTAATCAGTACTATCCAGCACCCTCAAGGAGAAGAGAGGGTCTCTGGATCTGAAAACATACCAACAGACACTATGGCTAAACCAGAGACCCAGTTCTCAACTATATCAGTCAACTCTATAATTAAAAAGAAGCAGTGGAAGCAGAAATCAAGTCATTTAGTAAGGGATGAAAAAGCTTCTCCTAAGAGGGAACAGGAGAGAGAATCAGAAGAGGCAGCCTGTTCTGCAGTAGAGCAGTCACAAGAACAGGAGGGGAAAAGACTGAAGTCATAAATGAGACAGAAACCACCCATTCCCTATCTACTTAAGTGAGCTGTGAGGTATGTGAAGTTGTCAATCTGGCAAGCAAATTTTCAGCTGGTTACTCTGATGCTGGGATGTTGGAGCCAATAGTCAGGAATTAGAGTGTAAGGAAGTTCAGCAGCTGGTATCCCTTGCTAGGGATAAGGCCATTGACAAAGGTATTGGAAAAAAAGGCAGGAGTCCTCAGTCTTTGGAGGCAGCTCCTCTCAGGTGTGAAGGACAGGTATCCCTTCAAGGAAGAACTTGCAAATTTCCAAAGCAAGCGGACCACCAATTGACAGAGGTATCCAGTATCTGAGGGAACTAGCCACAGTGGAAATGATCTATAGCAACCTGGATGACAACCAGGTATCCAAAAAAACCAGATGAAATTCGGTGCACGCGATCCACATGCCAAAAGTTTGTACGAAATACACTGACCTCATACACCAATACCCTGGGAATAATGAGCTGGAGAGACATGGAAACACCAACTGTGGATGGATTGGCCAGCCAATTCCTGGTCCCACTAGACCAGGTTGCTCAAGGCCCCATTCAACCTGGCCTTGAACACATCCAGTGAGGGAGCATCCACAACTTCCCTGGGCAACCTGTTCCAGCGTCTCGCCACCCTCACAGTGAAGAATTCCCTTCTTATTTCCAATCTCAATGGTTTCAAACCATTACCTCTTGTCCTATCACTACAGGCCTTTGTAAAAAATCCCTCCCCAGCTTTCTTGTAGGCCCCCTTTAGATATTGAGAGGCCACAATAAGGTCTCCCCAGATAGGGGAAATAGGAAAGATGCTCCAGCCCTCTGATCATCTTCATAGCCCTCATCTGGACCTGCTCCAACAGATCCATGTCCTCCTTGTGTTGGGGGCTCCAAAGCTGGATGCAGTACTCCAGGTGGGATTTAAATGATAAATCAGTGTTAAATCACTTGCTAATCACCATTCAATTATTGCTTAATTACCATTTGATGTTCATTCAAATCAACTGATTACAATTGAATTGTTAATAAAACCCTCTTGGTTAACCCCACAGTGATGACTTCTCTTGATAAGTCAGCTGTGACTGAGGGTAACAGAAAATGCATTAAATAGAATAAAAAAGTCTAATGAAAATACTTAGAATTAATTCAGCTACTAATGAACCTAAATCTTAACAATGTACAATAAACAGCAAGGCCATTCTACATCAGATTGAGTACAAAAAGTTCACAGTAAGCTATTGCACAGAAGACTGGTTGAAATTAACCCTAAAATACTTCAAGCTTTCTAAATATTAATTATAACATCAAAATTGAGTCAATGTTCCCTAAAATACATAAAATCTTCAAAAGTACATTACAATACAAGAGTATAGTACATTAATTTAACCTAAACCAGAGTACTTGGTCCCAGCTTTGCTATGAACAGAATTATTTTACCATGCAGATCTCAAAAGCCTAGCCAGACACACAGAACTTCACGTTTCAGTTGTATCCTACAAGAGGGAGAAAAAGTATAATTTCCTCCATTTTCTGTTACCATAGCAGAGTAACAAAATGCTTTTTCCTCTTAAGTTGGTAGGTGCATTTGGCATTTACTGGACCTGATGGATCCTACTATACACAAGAACAGAAAAAAAGCCCTACTTGCAATACACAATTAGGGAGCTCCCTCCTGTCTTACCACCTTCTTGTATGATTAGAAGAAGGTCTTCTCAAAGATGAGTATCCTCACAGTGTTTTTTAAAGAGGTCAGAATGGACTGGACACACAATCCTCAGATAAATTTCCACTCCAGTGAGGATATAAATCCATCATATACCTTTCTCTATAATCTTAGGCTAATAGCCCTATCAAGAACCCAATTCAACCAGCATGTTCTATCAGCCTGTAAAACCAAAATCACTACAGATCTCTTCTAAAACATCATCTGGAAAAAAAATTGACATCGTTCTGTGCAAGTGATAGAGCAGCTCGGTGGGCACCTGGTATCCAGAGAAGCAATTCAAGAACTTTTTTAATTATTAAGATTACACATTTAAAAGTATCATTTATTCAATACAGGCTCTTTGCAAAAGGGAGTAAGAGGGAGAAGGAAATGGAATCACACTTGCTCCATTTAAGGATAGAGGCTTTAGGCACAGGCAAAAAAACCAAGTACTAGGACATTAAAGGCAAGTTGCTTTTGTTTGTTTTCTTATTTCAGGGAAGACAATAAAAATACTGTTCTTAATTTTATCAGAGTCAATTCTCACATTCTCTTTCTAGTGGTCAAGACTGATTTGGCTTGAACTATTTATCTGTTACTAGCTACTTCTGCAGGCAAATTTGGAGCCAATTTATTTCAAACCCTCACATGAGATATTTTCACACAGAATTCTTTTATGCACAAATTTACATTTTTCTCAAAGTGGGTAAACCTTTGAAATTAGTAATGTTTTACTTCTAGGCTAGAAAGTATATAAGCAACACTTGTGTTATAATAAAGTGGCATTCACCTGATCATATTGGTCTGTGTGTGTTT
>WTSP01012906.1:0-15658 GCA_025331215.1 Actenoides lindsayi | reverse complement strand
AACCCCCCCAGCTCTCCCAGCCTGGCCTCCCAGCAGAGGGGTTCCAGCCCTCCCAGCATTGCTGGGGCTCCTTTGGCCCCGCTCCAACAGCTCCATGTCCTTCTTGGGCTGAGGGCTCCAGGGCAATGAAAAGAGAAAGCCAGAAAATCAGCTTGAACCACAGTATCAGGTGGCAGTGCACTAGAAAAAGGTCATTTTTAGCCAGAGAATAGAAGACATTTCCCTCTGTGAAATTTCCCTCTGGTCGGTATTCAAAACCCCGTGGCCTCAACAGTCAGAACACAAGTCAGAGAGCAAAGTCTTTGTCCTGTGACTCCTTCCGATGCGGACTCAGCAGGACAACCTTCCCTCGGCACTGCCTGGGGTTTGGCGAGCTCTTGGTTTTCACACCCACTCAAGCAAAAGTGTCTTTCCTAGCAGAAGAAAGTGTGTCAGGCCATTGATTTCTTGAGCAACTGCACTGCAGAACAGGCAGCGTGAAGCTGAAACTCAGTGATGCATTAGGCTGCTGGCTGCAAACCAAACACCTAGTAAAGAAATGTTTTAAAAACAGATTTCCATTGTTTTCCTGGTGCATTTGGAGAATAACCTGCCTGTTCTTAGGCCTCCCGCTCTGTCCTTGGCTACCCTGTGCCAAATAGGTGGAGGGGTTGTCACTCAGGCTTCCTCAGCATCATTTCATGGGGTGACGCTTTCACTGAAAATGAGAAAAATCAGAGAGAAAAGGCAAAATAATATGGCATTTGCAATAAGTGGGAAGTGAGAATTTAACCCCAGAGGTACAGCTCAGGGAGCCTGGACTGTCTGACAGGGACCTGGGCTTGTTCAGCCTGGAGAGAAGGAGGCTCAGGGGAGACCTTCTGGCTCTGACAGCTCCTGACAGGAGGGGGGAGCCAGGGGGGGTCAGGCTCTTGTCCCAAGGAACAAGTGACAGGACAAGAGGAACTGGCCTCAGGTTGCCCCAGGGGAGGTTTAGGTTGGAGCTGAGGAACAATTTCTCCCCTTGAGGGTTGTCCAGGGCTGTCCCAGGCTGCCCAGGGCAGGGATGGAGTCCCCGTGATCCCTGGAGGGGTTTCCAAGCCGTGGAGCTGTGGTGCTGAGGGCCAGGGGTCAGTGGTTCCCTGGCAGTGCTGGGGGAACGGTTGAACTTGATGATGTCAAAGGTCTTCTCCAACCAAAATGATTCTGTGCTTTTCCTGTTTGAGTGAACATCTGTGCGTGGGCAGGCAGAGCTCCACCATGCAGCACCCAATCTGGCAGCAAGGCTGTCCCTGCCCCCCAGCAATCCTGCCTGCACCCCAGCCAGGGCACCCTGCTTGTGCCCGCCGAGGGACACAGGGGACCAAAGGACAGAAATCAGTAGGAAAGCTCCTTCAGTTCCTCTGGGCACAGCAGAAGTCACCCCATGTGGTGGTTTGAGCAGCGCCAAATTTCAGCTGCCGTCCTGGTGCCTTGTGCCAGGTACCAGCATGATGCTCTGCTCCAGGGACAAACCAAGCCAGGTATTTCTGGGGTAGGATGGCTTCAGACAGCTCCCTGCTCTCATCGGGCACGAGGTGCAACAGGCCCTGCTCTCACAGGGCTGCCCAAAAGTTGTTTTGGGCAAAAGAAACCAAAGAAACCCCCAAACTCTTCGCAGCGTTAACTTCTGTAAAACATCTGCTTGGCAGAGGCAGCCCCACGGCCAATCCTGACACGGGTGTCAGATCATCTCCACCCCTTTTCCACATCAAGTTTCTCTGCCCGTTATTCCCACTGCTCTGCCTGCTGAGTCCTATTTATAGAGCGCCTTTCATCGGAGTCGCGAGGCTTTTAACCTTTATTCTTGGAAAATTATTCACTTCTTGGACCTGCCGTGGAGCAATTACTCACCAACGCCCCTCCCCAAGCCTGTCTTGAAAAGAAATTCCCACGAGGCAGCCCGGAGCTTTGAACCTCTCGGCTCTGCCTCGTGCCGCGACCTGTCCCGGCTTGTCCCGCGGTTCCCAGCCTGGCTCTGTTGCTCATTCACCTGCAGAGATGCTGTGCTGCCTTTGATGCTTCTCCAGTGAGATCATTCACCTCCGACTGCCCGAGCAGAACACTCCAACCGGGGCTCTGGCGCACGCTGAGCGGTCTCTCCGGGCTTCTCCCTCCTGCCCATCACCTGGGTGGGGGGGTTAGGACGAGGTGGTCTCTAGAGGTCCCCTCCGATGTGGTTCTGTGACCCGCTGGGCCACCACAGCTCCCGTCTCTGGTCCTGGTCCCCGTAGAGCAGAAGAGCCCAGTGGTGACCATGGAGCAATGTGAGGGTGGTCGGTGTCCCCCTCCCCAGCTGGGGAGAGCTTCTGTGGGTGGCAAAGGGGTGGGGGGTGGGGAGTTGCCTCTTTCCTCCCCCACAAGCATTTCTGTGGCGCCTTCCTTGTGTTCCGTAGAGTGGGAAATAATCAGTGGGCTGTTAGAGGTGGGTGTCGCTACCTGGTTTTTGGCTGGGGTGTGGGATCCACCCGACACTGCACGAGACCGATGGGGATGGAGGGAGCTCATCCACCCCACGTCTCTGGGGCAGGGGTGGTTGAAGCGGAGCTGTCTTGTGCTCTTCTCACTTCTGCTGTTAAAATCCCCGGCTGTCTGGAGCGTGAAATCAGCTGCATCTCTGCGGAGACCTGAGGTTGGCTTGGAGACCACCTCTGCTGTGCTGCTGAGACCTGGCTCCTGCCTGGGATGCAGAGGCCTGAGCCTGGCAAACGTGGTGTTTGGAGATGGGGGGGACACTGCTGAAGCCTGAGACTCCTGCAACGTTTCCTGCAGAAAGAAACCCCTCCTGGCTTTGCATGGCTAATTCGGGGCCTAACCTGGGGCTCGAGGAGGAAATCCCATCAGGCTGGTGTTTGCATTGCACTGGAACAGAACAAAGACCCCCAGCAAAAGGCCTCAGCTGGGAGGCAGGCTGGGCACACCTGGGGTAAGGAGGAGGGAGGGCAGCTGGTGCAACCGTGGGGAGCTGGGTTTAAACACTGGTCCTGGAGCTTTGTGACAAAGGTGCATCCCCTGAATGGTCTGCACCCGAGGACAGCCGCGCTTAGACTCAAGTGCCTGCCTAAGAACTGGGAAAGGATGAGGCAGCTCCTGCCCAGTCCCTGCCAAACCCTCCTTCCAGTGCTGCCCCTGGGTCTTCTTCCCAGGATGGAGCCTCCACCTGGATCCAGGCCCCTGGTCCTTTAGCTGAGACCTACAACCAGAAAATCTCCAGTGGTCACTTGAGGACTCAGCAGACCAGAGAGCCCAGGGTACAGCCGGGGAACGGAGCCGGGCTGGCAGGGGTGCTGAGCACCCTGCTGCTGGGAGAAGGCTGTGGAGCAGCCCATCTCCTCCTCTCCTGCCCACTCCTGCACCAGCGTTGCCATTGTTTAATGATTCCATCATCGCTTTCAAGAGCTGTTACTACCAGAACCCGCAGGCTCCTGCCTCAAGTCCTCGCTGGCTGCGTACGCAAGCAGAGCCCGGCACGCTGCCATCTCCCCTGCGTGGCTCTGCACCTACCTGCCCCATCCCGGGGCACGTTTCATTCCTTTGTGCCTTTTTGCCAAGAAATACCAGACTGGTGTCGTAGACGATCATGGGAACTAATTCGGACGGTGCCAAACGGCTGCTGCGATCCAAGGCGCGCTCAGCGGCACGGGGTGCGGGAAGCGTGGGGGAAACAGGGTTGTTTGGTTGAAGAGACCGAAGGTTTCTTCAAGAGATTTCTTCAGGAGGCTTCTTCGGATTTTTCTTTTGAGGAGGGTCAGTGTGCAGAACAAGCCTCGGTACTCACGTTGCCGTGTAGGGTTGCTGAGAAAACGGCATAAAACCCAGGGCAGTGCCCCAGGATGCACAACCACTTAACTTGGGAGCCACCCAGTTGGACGTACTGGTCCAAGTGCCTTTAAAGACCTTCTCCAGCCAAGTGGGCAGGAGCCTGTGTTCAGTCAAGGTTTGTTCTTGAATCTTCTGCTTGTATTAATTGTGGCAAGTGGGTGATTGCAGCCTGGGTTCTCCAGGACAGTTGGTGAGGGCAGGGAGCTGTGAACCACCATCAGTCCTAAAGATGGGCCTTTAGGATGCCAAAGAGCCACAGCGCCGTAATTCCCTCCTAACTGTAGCAATAACCCCCTGGATTCAGAGAAGCTGCCTTGAATTTACACCAGCAGGGGAGGGGGGGAATTGGTTTCTTGCCTCGTTGTGGTGGAATTGCCTCCACGGGGCAAAACCTCGGTCTGCAGGGGGACGTTAAGGATGGTGGGCAAAAAGGAGAGAGGAACCGAACAAATAAGAATGTGGCTTTGGGAAAAGGAATTTGCTGCCGTTTTGAAGCCAAAAATGGTTTGGTTCTTGCCTGTTGCTGTTATGTATTTCCTTTGGCATTCCTTTCTGCAAGCAGGGAGAGGAAAAGGTGGGGCCAGAGAAAATCTCCCTCAAAAACCTTGTCCTGCAGGTCCCAGCCTTTTCTGCACTGCTGCGAATTAACAGAGTGGTTTGGAGACCAGCTAAAATTTTGGAGAAGTCTTCCTCAACATTTCCAGACCCCGGGGAGGTGACAAAACACACGCGTGAGGACCCCGGGAAGCGTCTCCCAGAGCAGGCAGAGCTGGGCTTGCCAGGGGGGGGGACAAAGCAGAACCTGAACCTGAACCTCTCCAGCTTCCTCGAGTGTCACAAAGAAACCGAGAAATCCGCGGGGTGAGGCGGGGAGGAGAGAACAGACAGGCCTGGCATGTGGGAAACTTTTGCCTTTGGTTTCTGAAGTCTGCTGAACTTTAATTTGGGATTTTTTTATTTTTTTTTTTTTCTGGTCTGATAACAGAAAGAAATGGGGAACTGGGGAGGAAGGCACTGGGAAACTGGGAAACCACAGCCGAGGGTCTGAGGGGCGGTTAGGGAAGTTCCTGCTCTTTTTGCTGCGGCTGTAGCACTTTCTGCTGTACTTTGTGGTGGACTTCGTACTTGCATGACCCTTGTAACCCTAAAGAGCCGGAGCCTGCCTGGGGCAGCTTCTCCTCCCTGCCGTGCTGGGGCTGAGGGTCCTCGCTGCCGTCCCCCAGCCCAGCGGCTCCCGGCGCGGCTGCCGAGGGCTCTGAGCATCCCCCCTGACGATGGCAGAGGGACCAAACTGGGTTTCTCTGGACATGGGCTGATTGCTTTGGAAATGGCTGCTTGATCCCACTGGGGCTGCGCAGTGTTATTAGTGGTGTCAGGATAACCCAGAGCCCTGGGACGGGCGCTAAAACCAGAAGGACACGCTCTCCAGTGCGGTGCCATCGTCCCAAAGAGACCCACTCCTGCGAGGAGCCAGGGAACAGCCCCTCGCCTGGGGCAGCTCGGATAGCAGAGCCCCCTCAGTGCCCATGCCCTGTGCTGTTTGCCAGGTGCCTGCTTGGAGCAGAGGGACGCGGCTCCTGCGCTGGGTGCGATTCGGAGCGGCGGGGACGGGGCGGCTTCTGCAGCCCCCACGGTGCCAGCGCGGGGGGAACGAACCCCACCAGGCAAAGTCACTAACGAGCTGGCCGCTGCCCTCCCATGGGAAAGGCAAAAAGGGGAAGATTTGTCATCATTAGGATATTATTCCCAGCCAAAGCTTCTCCTTCCCTTTCATCTCCTTTTGCCTCAGTTTCCCCCGACGCGGCAGTTGGGCGCTGATGGAGCAACAGCCCCCAGCAGTGGCCCTGCAAGGGACAAACATGGTGGCTGGTTTTCCCCCTTCCCAAATGGCACTTGCAAGGACGGTTTTTTTTTTGTTTGAAATGTCACGTTCAAACACAGTCTCGTGCTTCTGTTCTCCTCGGAGGTACGAACAGCTGTAAATCTTCAAAGAGAATGATGATTAGCCCGCAGCGGCGCTGGGCTGTGAGAGAACGGATCATGGAACAATTACTGAAAGCAGACGAGACTAAAAGTAGCATTTAATGGGATCCAGCATCTTCTGTTCCCACTGACCTGAAGGTTGCTCCTTCTGCCAGGCAAAGAAAGCAAAAACCTCCGAGATTTGTAAGTTGGAGGATTTAGGTCGCACGTGGATTAGAGTGTGATCGGATTGGCTTTGTATGTCGAGCTGCTCTGAACACCTATAGATCAGAGAGCGTGCCGGGGGAGCGATGCTCCAGTGGCTCCCATCAAGGGGATGGGGTGAGACTGGTGAGAGGCTGTACTGGCTGCCAGCAGCACGGTGGGATGCGGGTGTCACTTGTCCCTGCTCGCACAGAGATGTCCCAGCGAGGGAGGAGGCACGGGACAGAGGGGGCTTCCCCCACCCTCTCTGTTGCCTCTTCTGCTCTTTGCAGAGGCCCGACAAGCTCATTTCATGTAAGAGCACATCCACACAGCTCTTGACCGGTTCCCGATGTGTTCGACGTGGTGTTTTCTGCCCCTGGCAGCCTGATCTCTTGTCACAGTGCTGTGTGGCCCAAGCTCCAGCCAGTCCTGGGACTGAGGTCTGTAACTGGACCGTGGTGACCTGCAGGGAGCAGAACCTGAGGGCAGGACCACGGCTGCTCCTTGTGCTGCTCAGCTCTGCCAAGCTTCCGCCAAGATTCCTCTGTCACTGGGAATGAGACATCCCAGACCCTGACTGGGACCAGGACTTTGCTGCCAGGTGGGTCTGTGTGTCCGGCACGGCTGCTGCTCTGTGTCTGGATGGACGGACGGCCAGCTCTGGCTAAGGGCTGGAAAGCCAGACGTGACATGGGACAGTGTTTGTCTGATGGATGTGATCACCTTTGCCACCCTTGGCTGAACGAACGTGTTCATCTGGTGCCTGGTCAGCAGCATCACACTCCTGAAGCCCCCGTGGTGTGTCCTCCCAGCCTGGTCCACAGGCAGGACGTCCCCTCGCCTTTTAACAAAGCCCCGTAGTTTTTCGGGCTTGCTGTCCCACCAGGCTCACCCCCGACAAGATGGAAAGTAGGGAGGTAGGAGGAAGAGGAAGGTCATCAAAGGCGCTGCAAGCTGTGATCCCTTAAGCCAGGGGCTGGCCTGAGACAGTACCTGTCCTGCAGAGCTGCCATCTTCTCCCTCTCCGGTTCCACACCGTGTCGAACCCTCACCCCAGGAGAGCAGGCAGGAGTCACCCTCGGCTGTGTCCTCCTGCCTCACCAAATCACCGAGGCCACGAGGAAGGGCCCAGCCCGGAGGTCTGGCACCAGTTCTCCGCTCTCCATCAGCTGAACAGCGCGGGGCCGGGACCTGCAAGCAGCCAGCCGGAGATACCCGCTGTGGGCATCGCCTGGTGCAGAGGATGCTCCGACTCTTGCTGGCTCCCCCCCGACACGGGCAGCGCTGCCCAACCCCGCTGCCGTGTCTGGTGGCACGAAGCCACGGGGACATCCAGCTTCCAGAACGCTCCGGGCTTTCCATTAGCTGCGCGGCCGCAAGGAGCTTGCTCAGCTCAACGTATCTAAAATCTCCCCTGCTGATAGATGGTGCTTCGACAGGAAAAGCACAGCTGGCAGAGAGGGGATGTCTTTTTGTTTCCTGTAACTTCCCGAGCGCTTCTTAATAATTCCAGTGCTCGGAAAGATCTGTGGTTCTTGCAATCGCTGGGAGAGATCGTCTCCCCGGCTGACGCTGATGTGTTGCTACCTCGGGGTAAGGAGGCGGCAGCTGCGTTTCAGCACACGGACCTTGCACAACCGTTCAGGGTGGGAAGAGCTGATGTGTGCTGGATCCATCCGAAAGAGCAGTTTTGCATCAGCAGAATATTGTCAGCGCTGGGACCTGGCCAGGTTGCTATAGGGACACCCGTGCCTTTAGGTTTTGGATCGTGCGAGGAATCCGGATGCTCTTTCACCTGATTCCCTGGAGAAACGGTGTGTTCTGGGATCCTCTCTCCCAGCCCCACTTCCCCCTCCGATCGCACCTCAGCCCAGTGGCAACCTCCAGCCACATCTGAGAAGGGTGGAGGGCTCCAGGGCACGAAGCACCCAGGGCAAGTACAGGACAGGACAAGGTGAGGGGCTGCTGGGAAGCAGCTCTGTGGAAAAAGACCTGGGAGTGCTGGTGGACAACAGGATGACCATGAGCCAGCAATGTGCTTTTGTTGCCAGGAAGGCCAATGGTCTCCTGGGGTGCATCAAGAAGAGTGTGGCCAGCAGGTCGAGGGAGGTTCTCCTCCCCTTCTGCTCTGCCCTGGAGAAGCCACCTCTGGAGTATTGTGTTCAGTGCTGAGCTCCCCAGTTCCAGAAGGGCAGGGAACTACTGGAGAGGGTACAGCAGTGGGCTATGAGAGGGTTTGGAGGATAAGTGCTTCAAGGACTGGAAGGATGTTTTCAATTCCCGGGCCTTAGGAACCCAGTTGGGCAGGTCTGGTGGAGCCAGGGATGAGATCCAGGGGAAGGACCTGTAGCCATCCCAGGGAGCTGGCAGGTTTGGGCCAAAAGTCGGGACAGCAGGAAACCCCCCTGCACAACCAGCTCGAGCATCTCCCTCCCCTCGGACCTGTGGCAGGAGGAGAGGGAGTCAGGCTGGGGCTGCCATAGCAGGGGGGGCTCTGGGCAGAGTGGGAATTGCACGGAGAAGAGGAAAATTCATCCCCAGAACTAACCCGTGCCGAAAATAATCAGCGACTAATTTTACACCCTTATGATTGCCTTTTAACTGCGAGTTATTAAAGACGGGGAGAAGGAAGATTGTGTCCTTGTGGGAGGGTAGCTGAGCGTTGCCATAGAAGCGGGGGGGATGCTGCCGCGCGGCTCCGTCCGCCTGGACCACAGACCACGAAGCCACGGCAGAGCCTCGGGGGTGGCCGGGAGAGCGTGGACAGACGCTCCCGTGTGCATCCCAGGCAAGCTGCCAGCCTGGGAAGCCAGAGAAGAGAGATTTGTCTGATCGAGCTCAAGCCAGAGAGTCAATATTTAGCCTGGACTCGGAGCACGGTCCCCCCGGCCCTACGCTGCTGGGCTGCCCTCCCCAGCTCTGCCAGCAGCCACCTTCGCTCCGCCTGGTCTCAGCCAGATCGTGTTTCCCCCTCTCTCGGCTCACCCGGTCCCAGGGACACTTTTTTCAGTCACAGGGCAAGGGAGAAGCCGGGATTTGGGGTGTTCGAGGGGTTAGGAAAGAACCTGCCGCTGGGAATCTCTTTCCTCCGTGTGCCTGGGGTGGGTTGTCCGATGGAGGTGGAGGCTTTGCAGCTCGGTGAGGAACCGCTCAGAGCTAAACACGTGGAGGTAAAAACCACTCCTGGTCCCGCTCTGCTGCAGGAACTGGGTGTTGAAAGGTCCTGGAAAGGGTGGGGAGAGCTCTGTGTCCCATGGCCTGTGCATGGGAGGATGGTTTGCCCAAGCTCTGTGCCTGCAGACGTTGCCTGGTCGAGCCCCAGGTTCTTTCCCAGGAGAACCAGCTCACCCTGGGGAGGAAGAAGCAAGCTCCTAAACCTGCGAGCACCACGGGAAATGTCATTATCTAGGAGAAGAAGGGATTTTTATTTGGCCTCTTTATGACTTCCCCCTTTCATTCTGTCCCTGTAAAGCAAACACGCCTTGCCAGTTCACAGCCGTGACCTTACTGGAGCCAGAAAACCCCTTGGCTTGTGTGCCCACAGCCCTGGCACAGCGTGGGGGGCTGTGTTCACAGCTCCACGCCTTCCTCCAGCTGCCCTCAGCTTCTGCAGCGTGGTATTTATTCCGCAGCAGGGTTCATGGAGTGCTCAGCACTGTCCCTGCCAAACAGGGGAAATCCCTGCCCTGGAAAGCAGACGATTTGCTCCTGAGTTCATTTGCTGCGTGGGCCTCAAGCAGGACCATCACCCAGTCCCACCAGGCGTCCAGAGCCCTGGAAAAAGGCTCAGTCCCTCTGGGATGCCAGTGCCCAGTTTATTCCTCTTTCAGATCTTGCAATCAAAGAGCTCTCATGCCTCTGCTGAAGAAAAATGTCAGTACTACAGATGTGAAGTGTCAGTTTGGGGGTTTGGGGTTTCAACCTGAAGCCTTTCAGAAGTGGCTCTCCACAGGACACTTGTCCTTTGAGGCTCCAAGAGATGCCCAGCTGGTGCCAGCCACGGCTGCTTCACATCCCCCGGGACAGGCACTTCTGCCCAAGGCTGTACCTGCCCGTGCTGAGCTCTGGTAACCTGGCACAGGCAGGGCCAGAGCCCAGTGGTCCTTTCCAGCTCCCCAGATGAGAGATGCTTCATCTTCTCACTACCTCCTGTGAGGGGGAAGCTGCGGTGAGGACCACATCCCTCCCCACCTCCCCAGGAGGTGCCTGTGGCCGGGCTCCTGGGGACCCGGCTGCAGGAACAAGTACCACGGGGGAATTGGAGTGGTCGGAGAGCAACGGATCCGCTCGAAACACTGCCAAAAAGCACTTTTCACCGGGGTTGTCTCAGCACTGCTGGTTCCGGGGGATTGCTCCCCCTCAAACCTGCACCACCTTCTTAACCGTGCCCGGCAGGTTCCTGCTCTGCCTCCCCGACACCCGTGTCCATCCCGCAGCTGGCTCGGAGACCCCGGGTTGGGATGCAACCAGCCCCTTTCTCCCCTCTTCGTGCTCTCCAGGGGGGCTTGCAGCGGGCCAAGCTCCCAGGTGCCCTCGAGCCCCACATCCCCCCGTGCCCCCCCCCCTTTGCCAGAGGCAGCCCCGGCTTGCGATGCCTGGGGCTGAGCTGCCTTTTCTGGTGCCCCGGCCCCCGGTGATTGGGTGCTATTTTGCTCCGGCACCGTTCGGCAGCTGTTGCTGTTTATTACCCCGGAGAGCTGGAGCCAGCCGGGGGGGCTGGAGGCGAGACAGCGACGGTGGTCGAGCCCCAGGTAGGACTTTCCGTGGCTTTTAACCCTTTCGGTGGGATGTGGGGCTGCCCACGGGCACAGCCCGGCAGGCAACGCTGGGCTCGCCGATGGCCACCGCGGCTCGGGGGCCAGGGGGTCCGTCCCGGCGTTGCCACGCACGGGGAGAGCCGGGCAGGCGAGGGGACTATTTTTGGAAGTTTCTTTGATGTGAGTCAGCGGTAGAGGATCAGCAACCTCGGGAGCTCGTGCAGGAGAAGTCCCAGCGGCAGCGGAGCCGGTTATTCACTGAGCGGCTGCGGTTCTGTGCATGCGTCCGAGTTGGACAGGAGAGATCCTGGGCAGGAGTCAGCGGGAGCCGAGGGATGGAGCTGGGCTGTGGGTGACCGTGGGCAAAATGTCCCTGGCATCAGTGGCCATCCCTGTCCTGCTTGGCCTGGGCAGGGGCTCTGTGCTTGGTACATTGGAGCTGGTCCGATAGGAACCGACCCCGGGAAGCCTGTTCCTGCAGGTGACACAGCTCATCTTGGCTGGGGATGAGGAGCCCACGTGGGCTGTAGAGCCCTGAAATTCATCTGCCTCTTGCCTGGACACAAACCCCATGTCCTGTCTGGAGGAGAACAGACCTGGACACGGAGCTGCTCAGCTCTGGGACTGATTTAACACCCCCGGGGAGCTTGGCACAGTGGGAGGGTGGCTGCCACCCGGTCACGGCGAGGCTGCCTCAGAGCCCTGCAGCCAGCGTGGCACAGCCAGGGGCTGGAGGTGGTTTGGGCTCCTCTGTCTGGGCAAAACCCAAGGGATGGAAGTGTGGGAACAGCCCCAGCACCCCACAATGGGGAGCTGAGCTCGGCCAAGGACTGGGGACCACAGTGAGCTGTGGAGCTGCGGGGCACCCGCTGACTGCCCAGCGTTTGCTTTAGTGAGAGTCCCTGTGAGGTGCTGGAGAAAGACTCAGGGTGCCCTGGGGCTACCAGTGAGCTGCCCGGGTGAGCAGGGAGAGCACAGGGGTGGCTAAGGAGGGACAGGAGAAAAGGGACCTTGTCCTCGCCATGAGCCGGTGCCCAGGAGGTGCCAGCTGTGGCCATGCCAGCCAGCTGTGGTGAAGAGGAACAGAGGCTGGTGGCTCCCGTCGTCTTCCTCGCGCTCAGCTTTGCTCCGAAACCGTGGGAATGGTTGCGTGGCTCAAAAACACGACAAGCACTTGGGGGAATAACTCTTTAAGGAAAAAAAAAATCTCGATCTTTTTGCTTTCCTGGGGTCTGGGAGTCCCCGTAGCCAATGCCAGAGTCCCGGGGCAGCTCCCAGCAGAGGAAGGACCAGACTCACCATCACTAAAACTAATCCAGAGCTTTTCCTCTTGAGAGCAAAGACCTTTCAGGCCGCGGTTCCCCAGCCAAAAGCTTCCCTCTTATTTATTTGTTTTTCTTCCAATATCATGTCTCAGGTTTCATCCTGGGAACGGGTCTTTTTTCTCAGCATTCATTCTTTCACTGGGGGAAAATAAACTAAAAGCAGCTCAAAGGGGCCAAAAATTCCTCCTTCTGGTGAGGGCTGTCAAGGATGAGATCCCAGCAGAGCGAGGGCTGTGCTCAGAGGTGCCAGCGACCTCCTGATGCTGGGACCTTGTAGTGCATCCTCACCCCATAGCTCACCCCAGACCCCGAGGCAGCGAGACCCCCGAGGAGCCCGGCACGCTCCCCAGCCCTCCGTTGTGTCAGACTGCGGCAGAGCCCGGGGGACACTCCGGTTTTCTTTCCCATTTCACATCTGGGAAAAGCCCCGAGAGTCACCCCTGAGCTTTGTGGTCCTCTTGGGTGGCTTGAGGTCTTCTTTGAGGTCCAGTCTCTTCTCGTACACAGAGCTTCTCCTGCTGTCTAGGCTACAGCCTGCGCTGCCTCCAGCCTTCCAGTCTCCAGCCACACGTTTTCAGGGTATCCATGTGAACTCCGGGGTACTCACCCCCCCCGTGCCCCCTGGCAGTGAGGTCACCGTCCCCCTTGGCCGCAGCTCCCCCGGGATATCCAGGGTGGTGACATTTTGGGGCTCGGCACCCCCAGACTTGCACGGTGCTGCTCTTACACCCCAACCTTGCCAGCTGCTGCCACGATGAGCCAGGGGGGGCTTTCTGCCTGTCTATTGAAACCTCTCTGCATGGTGACCCAGCTCTGCTGATGGGAGCAGGGGACGTGGCCAGGATGTCCCCACTCTGCAGGCTGGGGGGTGCAATTCCCACCTCCCCAGATTCTCCACCTCATGATTTGCTGCTCTTGTCTTTGGCAGATGCTGACGCACCGGTGAGGAGCGACGGGGAGAGCGGGAGAGCCCATGTAAGTGTGCAGCCCCCAGGGGCTGGGGGGGGGGGTCCCTCTGCCGGGACAGGGGCTGAGCGAGGGCCCAGGAGGGCTCTGCGGGGTGTTGCAGCCCGTCTGTCCCAGGGGAGCCGAAGGCCACATCCCTCAGCTGTCGCTGTCACTGAGCTGTGCCGGTGGGCAGCAGTCCCTCGTGGCACCGATCCGGTGCCGCTGACACAAGCCAGCAGCCAGCCTGGCCACCAAACCCCCGGCCCCAGCAACGCTGACCCAGCGTGCCGGGTGATCCCAGGGCAGTGACCCCGCCAGGAAACGTGCCCTGGATCCGACCCGCTGCGACCAGACTGGGGGTGAATCCAGCTCCGAGGGCTGCTCTAGGGGGAGCTCGCTGAAGGGCAGCCCGGGGGTCAGCAGCCACCAGCCCACCCATGCTCGGTGGGACCCACCCCGGTGCCTGCTCTGCAGCACGGACCCGGATAGTGGCTAAATCCATCTTAGCACACACAGAAAATAAACCCAATGTGGTTTGGGGGCTGCTGATGCAAATACACCCAGTGGGGTGAGGTGCTAGAGGAGTCGGTGACCAGCCCAGTTATCACCTCTTGGGGCCAGTGGCAGCATTGGCTCAGCCCTGGGGGACCCGGGGACCGTGAGCGTGGGCTGCACTGAGCACCCCTTGTTCTGGGAGGGGGATATGGCCGTGCCCCCCATCCCGCCCAGCCACGCTGCTTCCTTTCCCCACGGGGCCAGGCGATGCTCTTTGCCCCCCCGCCACGCTCGCACCCCTCCCCGCAGGGGCTAGAGGAGGTGAGGACCCAGCTTGGCACCTCTGACTGGGAGCTGGACGAGACTGAGCTGAGCATGCCAGAGCCAGCACCACTCAGCGTGGACAAGAAGCGGGTGGAGAAGGTGGGAGCCAAAGGCAGCACTACCGGGCCTCCAGGTAGGTCTGCAGAAACCCCTTCTCTGCCCCAGGATGGCCGGTCTGGCCCCAGGCCACAGAGGCACAGACCCTGTCCCGCGTGCCCAGCCAGCCTGGGACGCAGCATCTGGTCCCAGAGAGGTGACAGGATGAGCTCTGCTCTCCTCAGTCCCCTGGGAGCTCAGCAACATGGAAATGGGGCTTCTCATCCACCTGCCAAATCCTGCTCCTTCTCCTCCTCCTCTCCACCCTGCCCAGATCTGCTGCTGCAGGGGGAGCAGCAAAGCCAGGAGCACGGACAGAGGCTCTCCCTGATTCAGCCCCAGGATGCTAAAACACCATCGTGGCCCCAACCCCTCTGTCTGAGCCCCCAGGACACTCTTTTTCCCCACCCCTGCAGTGCCAACACCTCCCCTTGCAGCTCCTGCCCCTGCCATGAATGGGCTGTGCAGGAGCATCTTAAGAGCCCTTCCCACCCATCATCTCCGAGCCCTTTGCCTCCTCCCAGCTCTCCCAGTAACACTGTTTTCCTTGGGGGGGTCCCCAGTCCCCAGGAGCCTCCCCGTGCAGAGGAAGGTGGAGCCCCCCAGCCTGGACCCTGCGGAGGAGCCGCTCCTCTGGGAAGGGCTCACCCTCAACAAGTGCATCCTGGTGGCCTCGGTCGTCGCCCTGCTCAGTGTCACCTTCCAGGTGCTCCAAGGTGAGCAGGGAGCTGGACGGAGGAGGATGGGGTGGCCAGGTCCTGCTGCCAGCTCGGGCCTCCTCCTGCCTTCTCTCCCCTCCTCTCTTCCAGCGCCATGCTCCAGGGAGGGAGTCAGCCGGGGCCGGCAGGACCCTCCACCGCCTCCCCTTCATGGTGGGTGCAGATGCTCCAGGCTGTTCCCATCCCCTCTGTCCAGCCTGGGACGGGGCCACATCCCAGGGTGGGGTGGCTGGGACATAGCATCCGAACAGCCTTGTCACCTGCTGGCCTATCCCTCTCCCCTCGCAGAGGTGGTCAGTGCCAAGGAGGAGGTCCAAGAAGTGGTGACTGCCCAGCCTGCCCCGCCGGTCAGCAGTGTGCTCCGGGATGATGACGGTGACGACGATGGTGACGATGGCGGTGATGATGAGAGCGATGCTGACAGCAACCTGGTATGGGCCTGGGGTCAGGGGAGAAACAGCAGCCTCAGGGCACGTCCGATGCAGGGGGAGCATCTCACCCCCCCATGGGAGGGATGGAGAGGGGTCCTGGGCCCTTGGGCTGTGTCACCGGCACCTGGTCCCCTCTGTTCCCCCCCCCAGGCAGAGCCCTGGATCTTTAAGAAGTGGTTTGGCCGCTCAGCACCAGAGGATGAGGATGAAGAGCCCACAGACGAGGAGCCTACGGACAAAGAGCCCGCAGACAAAGAGCCCACGGACAAAGAGCCTGCGGACGAAGAGCCTGCGGATGAAGAGCCAGTGGATGAAGAGCCAGTGGATGAAGAGCCCACGGATGACCCCGAGGAGCCACCAGCTGTGACAAAGGTGAAGAAGAGACAGAAGAAGCTGGAAAAGAAGGCAGAGAAGTCGCGGGAGGGCCGTGCCACCCAGGCAGAGCGGAGCAGCCGGAGGGAGGCACGAGCCAAGGACAGGGCGCGGGGGGACAAGGCCAGCAGAGCCCCCAGGCCCCCCCGGGAACCGGAGCAGCAGCACCAGAAGAAGCGAGG
>WTSP01012905.1:0-42828 GCA_025331215.1 Actenoides lindsayi | reverse complement strand
GCCCCCCCCGGCCCCCCCCCCTCCCGTCGCCCGGCCCCGCCCCGCCCGGCCCCGCCCGCCGCAGGTGAGGCCGCGGGGTCCTGGGCGGCGCCGGCCGAACGAGGGGACCGGACCCGCGCCGGTGCGGTGCGGTGCGGGGGTCCCAGGCAGCCCCCGCCGCGTCCCGACCCGAGGTGCCAAGTGCCGAGACCCCCCCCCGGGGCGCCGCGTTCTTCACCCATCTGCACCGTGTGTCACGGAGGACCACTCATGTTCTTACGTCACGGAGGACCATATAGAATCACAGTGTCGTTTAGGTCGGAAAAGACCTTTAGCATCATCAAGCCTCACCGCTAAAATACGTGTTTGCTCGTTCACTGGCGTCTGCCGAGACCCCCCGGGGCACTGCATTACTCCCACATCAACATAACGTGTTCTTGTGTGATGCAGGAACATATATGTTCTTATCTCGTGGAGGACCACATATGTTCTGATGTTCACGCTGAGTCCCCGTTCCTTGGCAGCAAGTCCTTCAAACGTGTTTGTTTTTCCAATGACAGATATGGCTGAAAAATCAGTTAAATCGGGTTTTCTATTTCAGCAGCATGGAGGGGTGTCCCGGTGTTCTCCACAGGGTGAAAAGGCTGTTGGGTGAGCTTGCATTGCTATGCATGGAGCGCACGTATACATGTGTATGTATCCACGGCAGTAACATCAAAGGGAAGAGAGGGAGGGGGAAGCCAGGGGTGTAATTTATTCCTCAGTAACACGGATACGTGCTGTACAGGTTATTTATATTTGAAGACTGCCCAGAGTGCTAAATGAGCCGCCTCTTTAAAATAAACATGAGGGAAAATATATCCCGGCTCCTGGTGCTCCTTAAGGTGAGAGGGAGAGATCCTTGGGATGCTGCAGGAGAAGGGTTTGGTGTGCGCTGGGACCCACAGCCGCTGCGTTGTCTGCCCTTAACACACCGCAATACCATCGTCGCTGCGCGCACACGCGCACGCACACTGTATTTTTACAGTCAGATGCAGAGCACACGGTCACGCTGCGACTTTCCGGTGGAACAGGGCGGCCGTGCTCCACCGAGCAGCGGAGGTCAACACCACAGCCGCAGACGGCCTTGTTCACACCTGGTGCACCGTGTGGAGGAATCCCAGATCCTCCTCCCTTGGAGGCTCTGACAGCGGGATGCTTAATATGCACCACTTACTCTGCATCAAATCCTGTCCCTGATTTTCTGGCGGCGGAGGCACAGCCTGAGTGGCTCTGGCCAAGTCACGTCACTCATCGCCGTCCTGGGACCAGTCCTCATTCGCATCTGTTCAGAGCGAGCGCAAAGAGAACAAACAGCCGGAGCGGAGCCTGACACAGCCTGGTCCTACTCCAGCCGGACAGGCAGGAGGTCACGGACACCTTCCCGAGCCCGGTGCCGGTCGCGGCTGGTACCCAGGGCCGGATTCAGGCTGCTCGGCGCGGCCAGTGCTGGTGTGCGCAGATGTGCAGCCTGAGACAGGGGCATCAGGCTGCGGGAGAAACCAGGCCACTCGCGATGAGCAGATGGCAAGGAGATCACAGCGAAGCCCCGCTCCCGAGGGCTGCGGGGTGACAGCCTGTGCTGCGGGGTGACAGCCTGGCTGCACGGGCTCTGCCAGCGAGCAGCTACTGAAGAGCACGGGCAGCTCGGCTCGGACCCAAGCTCGGAGACCCTCAGGCTTCTCCCACAGCACGCCAGGGAGAAATAAAGCCCAGACAGCATCGTGCAGCGGTGGCCAGCTGTGTAGCGTCACGTCACAGCAGCTCCCAGCGCCGCGCCAGCCCCACTGCAGAGGGTGAGCCGGCTGGCAGGGCTGGGGGCACAGGGGCTGGAGCTGCTGCGGGGGCGGCACGGTGGGGACCGGCCCCAGAGCCTCCCTCTGCCTGCCGGGAACCGGCCGCTGCCGCCGAGGAGCAGCGACGGCGCGCAGAGCTGAGGCTCCGGCTACAGAACAGATCCGACGCCGGGGCCCGCGTGGGCTGGGACTCACCAGGCTGCAGCTCCGTGACAGGAGTAAATGTTTTTTTAAGTCTTCCAAACAGTTTTTCTAAGAGATCAACCAGCAGACGACAGCCCCACTCACGGCGTGATGAGCACTGAGATTAGTTGAGCCTCTGCATTAAAAGCCGGAGGTGTCAGAGGTGACCTTGGGCAAATATTTACAATTACAGCGGTGCCGCCTATGTGCTTGTGTTCCAAACACAGGAGGGATCAGGTTCAAATGGCACGTTAATTGAGCAAGCAGGGCAGCGGGAGGGTAGAGCTCCTCATGCTAATGTACGAGCCACTCCAGAGTGAGTCACATTCCTCAGGGGTGGGGACATCGTCTCCACCTGCCCGCGGAGTTGGTTTGGAGCAGCAGCAAGTGCTCAACAGCCCTTCCAGGAGGACCTGTGCATTTCGAGCAGGGATTGGCTTGATTTTTGTAACAGGCAGCTATGAGTGTTGTTGCTGGGACTCAGGGAACCACGATCATCCTGCCCAAGGCTGGTATGTGTTAGCATCTGCATCTCGCAGACTGGGAATGGAGACACTCCAGTTGTACTGCGTGCCTGGGATGCCTACTGAATAAATAACACAAGGGTATAAAGCAGGATTCCCCTCCAAAATTCATTCCTACAGTGGAAAACATAGAAGGGAAAAAGTCTCTTTAACTTCTGAATCACTCTTCCTGCTTCTTCTGATTGCAGACAGGCAGCTGTAGAGATGAGCAGGGATGGATAAATTCCCCTAGAAGAATCTCTTCTCATTTTCTTTTTATATTTTGATGACTTCATTCTTCTAGCTTTCATTAGCACCTCCTTTATCTCCAGTTCTTCCCCAAAGGCATTCAGTTCTTCCTCCTTGCTACAGCTCCCGGCTCAGGAATGGGAAGTGGATGCTTTGCACCACCTCATGTTGAGGCCTGGAATTTCAGTGCTGGATCCCAACTCCAGCTTCCTCCTGCAATGAATAAACCAGAGGCCTCACCTGCCCCAAAACAAGCTCTTCTGGCTTAGCATCCACTTGCCTAACGCATCTTCATCTGGCGAGGAATCAGTCACAGTGTCTTCGTTAGGGCCTCGTTGTTCAATGCCCTCCTGCAGAAGCACCTGCAGCGGGGCTGACCTGCCCCCTAAAAGGAAAAAGTGTTCTCCCAAGCACATGGTGCATCTCCCCTCTGCACACACACCAATCCCGAGTGTGTTCTCGATCCAGCCCAGCCCTTTAAGGAGGGTCAAAGGACAGGATTTTGCACCACATGTTTGTGAGCAATCAATCCCGTCCTTCTGCCTTCCCTGGGACCCACAGAAGGGACATTCTCACCCGGGGAAGGAGTCAGGGTTGGATAGGCGAGAACTACCTAGCCAGATTTCAAGCCATCTTCTGAACATCTCTGTATTTCAGCTGCTTGTTTGCATTCCCCTTATGCCAGAGTTCAGCCACGCCTGTAGGTTGCAGGCAGAGTGGGTTTGTTCTAGGCGAACACAAGCATTAGCAAAGCCAAACCTTGCTGGTGAGGAACCTTCTCTAGGGAGAGACTCTCTCTGTCTCTTCTCCCGAGGAAGCATGGGCCCCCAGGAGGAAGGTGAGGCACAGCAGGCGAGAGCCCAGACTATTCCCGCAGCGAGAGAGCAGGAGCAGTCCCCAGCAGTGGGGTAGGATGAGGTGCTGACATAAGACACCCATTGCCTGGGAGCCAGCATGGGAGACGCAAGACATGAATTGGGAGATGGAGGGAAACAGGAAACTCTCTGTAACAACATCTGCAAGAACTGCTCCTTGTTTTGGAAGCTGGGGTGGAAGGTGTCTCCAAGCCCTCCCCGTGCCATGACAAGCTCCAGTCCTCCCCCATTCCCAGACTGGGCTGGGCAGGCATGTTGCACAACGTGCTCCCAGCTGGGTCTCCTCTGCCTTACCAGGGTCATGACAAGGAGGCAAAGTGCTGCATGCTTTGCACTGGCAGAGAGACCTAAAACAACACAGCCCTGAGGAAAAGCCTTCAGCCAGATTTTAGAGACACGGGGGTGGACTCCCACATATCCCTGGACAATCACTCCAGTAGCCAGGACCCTCGCCACCACAATAAAGCCCGAGTTCTCTGGTCTATATGGTTGGACTCGATGATCTTGAAGGTCTTTTCCAACCTACATGATTCTATAATTCTATGTATTCCGTGTTTTATTGATCCTTTGTTAACAAAAGAGTCCGTCTGCCCAACAACCTCTTCCCCCGCAGTGACTCCACGATTAAACTGCTCCTCAGTTAACTAAACAGGTTCAGCCTCACAGACTTTCACTAACACAACCTTTGCAGGGGAGGGCAGAGCAGAGAAAGCAGCACCACTGCTCACTGTTTTCCCTTCCAGCTTATGGACCAGCAAACAGGAGCTCCCAGACTGACCATCAAACCCAGCAGCCCCTCAACATCTGCTGGGGGTGGGCAAGGAGAGGGTAACAGCCACCCAGCCAGCTCCAGCGCTGGAGGAGCTGCTGCTGCCGCAGCCAGGCATCAGTGCCGTGCATCTGCAGGATGAATGTGCTGATTATCCACACGGGGCATAGAACAGCTTCACGTGACAATTGGATTTTCCCTGTTCAGGCTGGGTTTTATGCCTAGAAAATGGCAGAGGAAAAACAGGGGGGAGCCCTCAGACTGTGAAGTCGGGCACCCAAAAGAGCTGCCTCTGCTCAGCCCCTTCTGCCCGTGCAGCACCTTTCACTGCACCTTTCTTGCTCCTCAGGGCTCTCACATCTCTCCTTCCAGGGGGTGGACACTGCTGGGGGAGCAGGGCTGGGTGCTTTAGGGAACAGAATCACCCTCTGCAGGGACCTCTTTCTCTTTTCAGTGTGATGGGGAAAAGCCTGGAGCCTACAGGCAGAGAAAAACAATGTGACAGGGCATGGACAGACCAGTACCACACTGGGGGAACTGAGGGCCTATTGCTGCAGCCACCGCAGAGCTCGGTTTGGAAGCAGTTGCTCCTGTATGGCTCATTCTCCAAGTTCTCACGTTGGTCTGGAGCCTGGTGAGCACAGCGGGGCCAGGATCATCGTCAGATCTACACACAGAAAGTCCCACCTTCCAAGCACTTTGGGGTCAGAGAAAAGACCCCATAACTAATGACAGTAGGAGATGAAAGGTTCTTAGACGACCAGCACCTCTGCATCTGTCCAGCAAACAGATGGAGCTCCTCGCTCTGGTTTAAATCCTCCCAGAGGGTTCACCCGAGGCTCTCTGGAGCACTCAGCAAGAGGCTTCTCCTCCTTATTCACACTTCAGCAGCTAGAAGGTGATGGAGAACGTAAGTGCTAAGCTTAAGGGAGTTTAAGGAGAGTTGGGGCTGAGGTTTGCCAGGGCAGAGTGAAACCTCCTGTTCACATGCCAGCAGCTGCCTGTGTCTGTGTAAAGTGCCCTCCTGGGCCTGCTGCCCACCAGCAGAAAAAGAGTTGTGTTCCTGAACAGCCCCATCTTGGTTACCGAGGTAGAGGAGGCAGCAAAAGGCACATTGAGGTCATTTACTAAATTAGGATGTGAAATGAGAGGCTGTTGCAAAAGGCAGTGTGGAGTCGGGCGTCACTGTGGGGTTTTGCCACGGGCTGGCTTTCCAAGAGGCGGTACCTGGCGGGCAGGGCTCCTGCTGAGGTGTGGGCACAGGCATGAGCCGGGGCTGTGGCAGGTGAAGCTCAGATGTTTATCTGGGGGAGTGGGAGGGTGCTGGGAACCGGCTTCCCTGGCAGGCAGCCTTCAGAGAAGGCACCATCTCTGTCTCATGTGGCTGAAACCTGAAGGAAAGCTGGACGTGGGTGAACGGGGCGGTTGGTCCTTCCCCAACAGCTTGTAAAGAGCCCAGAGGGAGTGAAACTGGCCATCTGATCCCACCGCAGCAAGCCAGTCCCATCAGATTGGGGAGGATGTGTGGCAGAAAATAACAAAATGCAAATCAGAGCAAGAAAAGCTCATTTCAAAAATAATGTGATGTGCTGCTGTTCAGGGAGAGGCAAATGGGAGAGGCAGCGATGCTGAAAGAAATGGAAACACCATGGTGGAGTCTGCAGTGTGAGGCGACAAGGAAAATGATGGATGTGTCTGGGACTGTGCTCTCCCGACAGCAGGTGAGAGTGCGGGGAGGTGACGGTCCCTCTGCCCATGGCTGTGGGGTGACCCTCCCTGCACAAAACTGTGACAGGGAAGATAATGAGGCTGGAGAGAAGGAAAGTGAAAGCAGATCAAGAGCACAGGAGAAGCAGATGTTGCTCCAGAGGGAATGTTTTAACTAGAGAGTTAATCTATAGTTTCACTAAATGGGGCTAGAGGACATGCCTGCAAACTCTTGCAGCACCAAAGCGGTCTGGTACTGTTGGAGAAGTCCAACCATCCCACCACAAACTCCTCACCAATTGCTCTGCATCCTCTTGCTGTGCTCCCCTTGCACTGGGGATGCATCACACCAGGTCATGGATGGGGAGGTGAAAACCTGATCAGGGCCAACAGATCCTCCCCGTGACTGTTGCTGCCACCTTGTCAGCCCTGCTGTCCCCACCTGAGGTGTGAGTGAAGCCTTCCTGAGCTCTGGCCTCTCCTTGACCCTCTCCCAGCCAGCTGAGTGGCTCCCCACATTGGGACAGGAACGCCCTGTCTGACACGCACCCTGACCCAGCAGGTCCAACTGGGAGCACAGGCTGCTGCCCCTCCCTCCATGCCACTCGGTGCTCGGTGATGGAGCAGACACATGCCACTAGCGCTCAGTCTTAATGGGAAATTAAAGTCTGGAGGAGGGATACAAAGCTATGCAGGGTTGTATGTATTGACTGGTCCCTCTCCTTCAATGCCAGAATGGGGCACAGAACCTGTGTTGGAGCTTCTCCTCTTGCTGAAGATGGACTGTGTTTCTCTTCCATTTCTGTCTCCCTTCCCTTGCTTTTGTTCCATGGCTGTTCTCTCAGCGTTCCTCTCGCAGCTACAGAGCTGTGATAACTCCCACTGTGTTATTGGGCTTTGGCTTCTCACCCCTTTGCCAGGTTCAGCGCAACTTCCACGCTCACAGTTACTCCATTGGCTTTTGTGGTTGGGCTGTTAGGACCAGAGTAGGGGTTATGGAGACAGAGGAGTGTACCATGAGAAGCAGAGAGCATGGAGGATGCCCATGCTGCTGAAAACCCTCCAGGGCTGTTAGGATGCTGTAAGACCCTGTGCATCCTCCTCTGGATCATATGTCCTAAGACATGCTCATTCCACAGACATTTTAGGAAGCTGCTTTAGCAGATGCTTCTGCAGAAGCCTCAGAAGACAGATTAATACCACAGACGAGTTTGGCATTGACGTGCTCTTGGGTCATGCCAAGCTGAAAGGGCTACTGCCAGTCCAGGCATAGGAAGAGTAACTGGGAGGTAGTGACGGGCCCTTGCTCTGATGCTGGTGGTGGACCTCACGACTGCTGCCTGGCCTCCAAAGGGAGGCTGGGAAAGCAAAGGAGCATCCCAGACAAGAGGTGAAACTACTCAGAGAGGCTTAAAAGCAGTCATGAGACTCCAAAGTCTCGATTGCTCCAAGCAGAGGTTACGGGTGACTCCAGTCCAGCCCATGAAAACTCATGTGGGGAGCTAACATGGGATGGGAAAAGGTTCTTTCATGTAATACAGGTCTAACAGGAGACCAGAGGTGGAAGTTTCATCCAGAAATTCAGATGAGAAATACAACACGCACTGCTCATTATGAGGGCAATTAGCTATTCAAACAATTTAGTGAGGGATGTGGTGGAATCTCTGCCATCAGAGCTTTGAAAGCCAGCCAGGTCACGCCCCTTTCCCAGTGAAAAGGGACCCAAAGCAGAGATGAGCTGTGCGACGGAGCACCGAGGTCAACCTAGCTGCCCTCAGACCCTGGGAAGGGCTGATGGTCCGTTCAGCTGACACAGCAAAACAAAAATATTTTTAACTTGGATGGAGATAAAAGGTTAAAGCTTCACATCTGAGAGGTCTGAAGTCCTCCTGCTGAGGTGGTTTATCTCCTTGTTTTCTGCAAGGCTCCTGACAGACTAAACCCACGTGCAGCTGTCCAGGGATCTTAGTCTGCAGCCAGCACCACGTTCCCGCTGCCGCGCTCTCCGAGGGCAGCGACTCTTCTGGGTGGAGGAGCGAGGCCAATGCTGGTTGCCTCCAGCTCTTACAGGCATGGTCTGTGATGAGGAGGATGGACAGATGGCACCAGTGCCACTGCCTGCAGGGTCTGGCCGAGCTGGACGTGAGCCCTTCTGACTGCAGGCCCGGGAGCAGGGGAGTCGGTGCCGTGGATTTGATGGAAGGAGGTTTCCACAGACGTGCTCCCCCGGCAGTCGTGTCCCGAGGTCTGTGCAGGTGCTTTGCTGCTCACAACACCTGCTGCATGAAAAGTTGGTCTCGCTCTTATGCGAGTTGTTATTGTAATTGCACTGCAGAGGGAGGAGGGAAATGTGGTCCTTAACAGGCACATCCATTTTAACAGATTCTGCTTCGCTGCCGAGAATAAACAACCACAAATCACAGTCTACAGGGACCTTTGGAGAACCCTTCTGGTTCAGGCGTTTTTTTCACTTTGTCAAAGAAAGAGCATTTCTAAGTACCTGTGAGCCAGCCAAGAGTTACCATTTGGGGAGCACATGGCTTAGCAGAGGGAGAAAAAAAAAAAAAAATCTCTATTTTTATACTGGGAAGAATGCTCCCTGACTGCACCATATAACAGCCTCCCACAGCAGGCAGCTGCCTGGAAGCCCCTGCGTGCAGCCCTTGCAGGTGATGCAGTAGTTTGGGTGGGCTTTTTCAATTTTACATCCACCCACAAAGGTTTACAGGCTTGAAAAAGTCTTTCCACTAACTCCAGAGGAAGGGAGAGCTTGCTTGCAGTGCTGGATGCTGTTTCCCCAGGCAGGATCTTGCTGAAGGAAATCAGTGCTCACTGGGCTGGGCAGCAGGCAGGGCTCAGCACCTTCCCAGGGTGGTTTGCAGGGAGGCAGGAGGTGGGTGCCTGCCTCAGGTGCTGCTGGGTGGGCTGGGGAGCTCTGGGGCTGTCTGTAGCATTTGTAGAGCATTGCCACATGCTCCTGGGTCTTGCCTGTCCTAATGGGAGCAGCAGCGCAATCCAGAATGGTTCTGAGGGATTGAGCGTGCTGAGCCCCATCTTTCATCCCCAGCCCTGGGGGGGGCCCGAGCACAAGGGTCACCTCTGGAGGAGCTGTGTCTGAGCAGGGACCCCATCCGCACTGCATGGGTGGGGTAGAGGAACCCTCAGTCCCTCTCCTGCACATCACTTTTGCAAGGCACGCACATGGTGCCAGCGCAGAGGAGTGGCTGAAGTTGGCCTCCAGCACCTCTCTCCAGGTCACTGGAAGGATTTGCATCACCAGCAGCCCCCTCTGGAGGCAGCGCTGCTGTGGTGGGGACGTGCGTGGGCACACATGCAGAAGGGCTCCACAGCCCTGTTTACGCTGAGAGCAGCCCCTGTTTGATTCCTACCCTGGGCTCCTGCTATCTCAGGGTGGGATCAGGCAATGCCAAGCCCTTTCTCAGGGGAGAGGCAGCTTCCCTGGCGCTGTCTCATGGCAGGAGCCAGAGCTGGGAACTGGCTGGGGCCCCAGCTGCTGCTGGGCCAGAGGGCAGAGGTGCCATGCGTCGGCACAGCTCGGATCGCTGCCAGCCCCTCACTACCGAGTCAGGCGGCTGCACGCCGAGCCTGCTCCGGCTGGGTCACGTCGCTGCCACCTAAATCACCTGCACGTGAGACCGTCCACCACCAGGCCACCCGCCTGCTGCACCTTCCCAGGCACTGCCCTCCCTGCCTTTGGAGCAGAGGGTCCCTCCCCTGCAACCACTGCAGGTAGAGGTCACGGAGCCGGCGCTCTCGGCCAACCACCGACACGAGCGGCACTACCGCGCATCACTGTGAGCAACAGAACCCCAAACACCTCTGCCTCTTGGCAGGCCAGCCCCAAAGATGGGGGGAAACACTCTACTGGACACGTTTCTTGGGGTTGGGGCATTTCACTTTCAGCTTTTAATCCAGATTCCTGGGTTTAGTCATGTGCATCTTCCCTAGCTGCCTGGGTCTGGTTGGCAGTGCCCAAAATGAGCAACCACGAGTCTTCACTGCTTTCTTCCAGTGCTTAAAGAAACCATCCCGGAGCTGGAAGTGCTGGGAGCGACAGAACCTCCCACTGTAGGACCAGACACTAGAGGGCCGTGCGATCACACAGCCTATTAACGATAGACCTTGATTGCTCATTAATTTGCTCGTTTACACACCAAGCACTCTCAGACGTGCACTGTTCCCAATGTGCCGTACGCTGCTCTGCTGGGACCCGTGGATGCAACGCAAGACTGTCAGGTCTGTCCCTGTACCAATGTCCCAGGATGCAAAAGGCTCTAGACTGATTTTCTGCAAGTTTTGCTGAAAGGTTCTCAGTTGCCTTTTGATCGAAACAGATTTTTGGGCCAGCACAGCCCTCCAGGGGAACACAAAAGGGGCATAAAATAAGCCCTCTCACGATTTGGAGAGCTGTCAGTGCTCATTGTGCATCCCTGCGCTGGCTGTGCCTGAAGAGCCTTTGGAAGAGGCAGACACAAGCAGGAACGTGGCTGATACCTCCAGACTGACTCACGCATGCCAGGGTGGCACAGACCCCACCAACCTAATCACCACGCTGAAAACAGGACGGGAGCTGCCCGTGGCCTGCGTCGGCTGCGTTACGTGGAGCACTGCGGCGGGCAAACCTCAGCCCGGCTGGATCCACTGCTAACCACAGACAATTATGTAAGTCAGAGTTAACACCATTAAAAAGAGAAAATGTTTACCTGTCTCAGCAAACAGCTGGGGAGCAGGGAGGGTGGAAGAGCCAGGAGCAGAGCAGAGCGTGGTCTCGGCAGTGTCCGGGCCGTGTCCTGCTGTCCCCTGCTGCTGGTGGCTGTCAGCCCTCGAGTGCTGAAATAGAGAGATGTCTGGGCTGACAACTCAGTCGAAGAGAGGAACCTGTCAAGAAATAAAACGGGAGGATTGCCAGCTTGACTGGTCGCCTCGGGGAATCTTCCATTAGTGGCTTTAAAAGACACGTGTCACTTATTCTTTCCCCATCTGTCTGTTTTTCTCTCTTCTCTTTTGGAAGGAACTTAAACCTTCCCAGGATGAAATTCCTGCACAGATCCCCTTCCCTCTCCTCAGCTTTAAAGCTTCTCTGCCTGTATGAATTCCTCCCTGCATTACACATGGAGCCTAACCTGATTTTTTTAGAATTGTATTTATCGTTTCTTAATTAGGGGAAGAGTTGTTGCGGAGAAGAAGTAAAAACAGATCCAGATCCGGAAAAGTTGGTGTCCTGGGGGTGTTCATGGGGGTGAATTCATTAGACACGAACGCCCGGAGTGCAATGCTCTCAGAAATCCTTTGTACCGTGGGCTCGGGGGAGTCCACCCGCCCCGAACTGGTTACGCAGCCTTAAAATTACCATTACTGTTCTGGGTCTGCAAATTGCAGAGTTTTCAGCTTGAAAAGGTAATTTGAAGAGCTTTTTGTCTGCAGCTCTGGTGCACAGTCTGTGTCCCCAGAACAGCCCAGCTCACACTAATCCTGGGCCACCAGGTGCCTGCCTGCAGAGAAATGCCAAGCACTTGTCACGCTTCCTGCCCAGCACAGGTTGGAGAAAATAAAATATGCAACACTGGGAGCAAAGCCTTGCTAAATCCCTGGGCTGCACGGAGAGCTGACAACCCTCAAAGCCATCTCTGCTCCCCCAGACTTGAAAGGGAGTGCGTGAAAGCTGCACGAGGGACCGAGTCACTGATGCCATGGGACCACTCCTGGCTGCATCCTGGTGCATCTGCAGGATTGGGAGATACAGGCCCCCAGAAACCCAGGTGAGTGGGGTTTGTGCCCACTGATTTCAATTTCTAAAATAACCCATTTGAGGCTCCTGACTCCCACTGAACTGTCCCACACCCGTGTTTTCCCAGGCCAGTCTACAGTAGGCTCCTTGGTGACCCCAATGTGGTGGACATGGAGTTGCCACTGTCAGCTGCTGCTCTTCAGGTCATTGTTTCTAGAATAAATTGCTGCCTGACCTCCAGTCAGCAAAAATCCCTGGAGCTTGGGAACTGATTTGCCCCCTGCTAACACAGCTGCTGCTTCCACGCACTTCCTCCACGAGCTGCTTTCCTTTCACGCTGTGTGCACGCCTTGGGTTAACTGGGCTTTCTGTAATTAAATTAGTATCTAGTTTTATTTCATGCTCTCATGCAAACTCGTTTAGGTTTGCAGTATGTGAGACGTTAAATAATACTTCTTGATTTTCTTGGCACTGGGTATTGCTCTGTAAAGCTGTGCTGTGCCTTCCCTCCCTCCCAGGGTGCAGTTAAAGCTCTCAGAAGTGCTGATGTACAGCTGGAGCCCCATTTCTTAGAGGGCTATGTGGTGTCAGGAGGACCAAACATTTACCAGAGGTGAGTTCCTGCATGGCAAGGCAGGAGATGGCTGTAACTCCAGCATGATGCTGAGGGCAGTGCTGGGAGGGAGGCTCCTCCAGTGCTTCAAATACTCACAGTTTGGTTCTGTGCTTTGGAAAAAGAGAACCACAAAGAAGATGTTATCAGGGTTATATTCCCTGCTCCATGAAGAGATGTCTCTTCTGTTTATAACCCTTGCCCCTGTGGAAAAGGTTCAAATAATGAATCTGTCTTCTCCTTAAAGAAAAGTGTCACCTCCAGGACACAAGGGAACGTGAGAAGCCCAGGGCAGAGGTGGCACCAGGGTTCAGGTGCATGACATCCCTCACACATGTGCTTTAGCCACGAGACTGGTCCTCACCATTAGTTCAAGCACACGGAGCTGGATGTGCTGATCCTGCTCAAAGGTGCACGGGGCACCCCAGCAAACACAACCCATGCCACAGAGGGGGCTGATCACGGCAGGGCGCACTCAGCAGACACCTCGTTTACCTGGTGGCAGGAGGTTTGGATGCTACTGGGTGACTTTTAGCAGACCACATCTCTTCCAAACACTGCAATTCCCCTGTTGTAAAACAAGGATATAATGTTTATGTACCTTGTAAAACTCCTCATCCATGGGGATGAAAGTGTGAGCAGCAGCATTTCTCCAGACCCTTGTAACGTCTGGAGATATTTCTCCTTTACGACTCGCATTAGCTCGTTCTCGCTTTGCTTGGATTCCCGACTGTATCCTTACAAGCAATAACTCCCGCCCTTGCTTATTTATCTTTTAGAGATACAGGGCCCAAAACATTTCCAATGGAGAAAATTCCCCCCCCCCCCCCCAAATATCTTTGCATTAGATCCAAACGGGTTGTGCTTTGCACCTCCAGCCTGGCTGCCTCAAGCTGCAGCCCCTTATGTGGGGCTGTCACTTTCCCAACCCAGATCTTGCAGAAGCCTGCAAGAAATCTGCAGCATCTGCTGCAAGCAAGCACACAGAACATCTGGAGGTGCCGATCACTCAGCATAACTGTGACCTGTCACAGCATTTGCTGGGCAAGCCCACCACGCTGCTCACGGGCAGCTTCAGGAGGCTGAGCACAGAGCTCTTCACTCTGAGCAGTGTATTTCTTGCTGCTTCCAGGTGTGGGAGTGAAGGGAAGGGAGGCACCAGCACCTGCACCTCATTTTGGGAGTGGGTGTTAAAAGCAGAGGCCTGGTGGTGGTCTCACCCCAAGCAGAGCTGTGTACTCAGCAAGGAGAAGGGTTGCTCATTGCAGGGGGATGGGTGGGCAATCAGTGATGGTGAGGTTATGAAACTTTTCACCTAGCTTTGAGAGAGAAAAATGTTTCCCAGAAGGTTCTTGCAGACACCTGGCAGCTGCCACTTCCCTGCCTGGGACCACACATCAAGTCACAAACGTGATGGAGCAGGAAGAGCTTGAGAGAGGTCCCAGCACACAGTCGCTGAAGTTGCCAAATGGACACAGTCCTTGTGGCACAGCAGCTTCATGGGGCTGTGAGCTGGAGGGAAAGGGCTCAGGGTGGAGTCAAGGGAGGGGGGTCAGCCTGAGCTAAAGCTGCCGTGACACCAGAGGACAGATTCCCACTGCCTTCTGTGGGCTTGAAATCAGACCTGTACCTGGGATCCGCTTCTGCCCAGGGTGACCAGAGACAGCTGTGCTGTGTCACCTGGGAAGGGGCAGAGCATGGAAGAAATGGCACATTCTCAATCTGAGTGATGGGAACCAGGTTTCCATGTGCAGGGTTCAGGGGCTTCTCACACCTCCAGAAGAGGGGAAAGAACATTTCTACCTCAAGTGAAGCTTTTCCCTCGGGCAGCGCTGCCTGGGCAAGGCAGGATGGGGATGTCCTTCATACTGCACACGCAGGGCTGGCTTTCTGCTCTCTGTCAGGTCTCACCAACAGTGTCCAGAAATACCTTCTTAATAAAGTTCCCATAAGGCCAGGAGAGCACAAGGTGAAACCTGGTGCCATCAAAGCAGGAAAACCCGAACACACCGAGGCCTCAACCTTTTCCCTTCAGATTAATGTGGTGGTGCCCTGGAGGGGTGGGTGCCCCAGCTCAGCCTGCTGCGGTTATGCTGGCTGCGGGTTTGGCACTGCCGGTCAGCAAGGCCTTTGCTGCACCCGTGCGCGGCTCCACCAAAGCGGTGACAGCCCAGCAGCCCTGGAGGGACCAGGACTGGGGGTAATCTCCTGGCCCTGTGGCACTCCAGATCTTCCCAGTGTTGCACAGGTCTGGGGGAACCGTGAGCCTGGATGGCTGGGATCATGCGCTGTGCTGTCATTCCTGGTGCTGGAAGGAAATCTGGGCCAGCACTGTTGCAATGTGCCCTTGGGCTGTGGGTGGGGATGGGGAGTCTTTTATAAATTCCTTGCACTTTCCAAATTAACATTGGCCTGGGTTCCCTCTCCCCTTCCCTGGCTCAGGTTGCCCATGTTTAGCACCCTGTGTGCTCGCTCCTGGCTGCCAACCAAGTGCCTGGCGGATGGGCTCCACCAGTCCTGGCGTGTTCTGTGCATGGCATGAGGATCAGAGACCTCCATGCTCCTCGGTCCATGTTACTGCTCCAGGGCATGAGGAAAACACCCGAGCAGACTTGTTTCAGCTCACACTGTCGCAAGGCACTGGCAGGAAAACCCAAGATGGGCCTGAGGACAGTGGATGCAGCAGGCACAGCCTCACACCATGCTGGGAACTGCATGTAAGCAATGATGCAACCCTGGGCAAGGAGTTCTCCAGCCACCAGCAGTGCGTTCCATCCTCTCTCACGGCATGGACCACCCTGCAAAGACCTGTATGCCACCAACTGTGGAGTATTGTGTCCCCTTCCATGTGGCAGGGCACAGATGCAACCATCCCAGGAGGCAGGACACGGCCAGCCATGGTGACCAGGTACTGCCAGAAGAAGGTCCCTGTGTCACCACTGCTCCTGGCTGACACCAGGATTTAACACACCCTTGGCAGCATTGAAACAGCAGTGCTGGATGCACCCTTGTGTGACACAACCCCAGCTGGCCATGGGGCTGGTGTGTGCTGGGAACAAGAGGAGTTCCTGAAAGGCTCCAGCTTTTGGAGAGCAAGCGCTGGACCCACCTGCACCAAGCAAAGCCCTTGGAGGATGAGTAAAGGCAGGAGTCTGCATATGGACCCTCCATGTCTCTGTGGCACCTCAGAGTCTGGATTCCGCTCCTGCCAAAGCCACTTCATCCTGATGTGTGTCTAATTCCAGGCTGTTTGTGTCTGTGGACAGTGAGTGAGTTGGGTTTTTAATGAATCTGAAATTCCTGCTCCTGCTGCAGCACTTTGCCAGGGACCGTGTTATTTCATGTATCTAGGTCAAGTTTGTTCCTTCTTCTGTAGTGTATTTCAGAGAGCATGAAGTGCTGCCCTTCCCTGCCATCTAGTCATGCTTCAGGTCCTGTCATTTCCTTCTAGCATGATTCATTGAGTCAAAACTGTCTGTGGAGCATTTCCTTCCCAAACAGGGGCTCCTCTTCATTCCCCAGTGGGAATTTCATCCAGCACAGCAAAGCTCAAACATCAAGTCAAAGGCAAAAGCAACTCAGCAGAGACGAAAACCAGTATGGATCCCCCGGTACAGTGACCTCTGATGCAGCTGGGCAGCTCTGTCCCAACAGGGTGATGCTGCTGAGAAGCCAGCAGATCTCAGTCCACCCCCAGCCTCTTTGGCAGCCTTGAACCTCTTGGTCATATCAAGGAGGAGACCAACAGCTTGCCTGGGCCCACCACTCACCACTGCTGGAATGGAGGATTGCACGGCTCCTTTGCTCTAGGCAGGAGAGACCCTGGCATGGGCTGCTGGTGGAGCTCATTGAGCACGGCTCGTCTGCAGGAATGGTGGAAGCATGATAACCTTCCTCATCAACATGCTGCTCCTCTCGCCTGCTCACGCGTCTTGTTATGGGGAGGCTAAAAATAGAGTGGTGAGCTGGCTTTCCGTTTGCAGAGTAATTAAAAGAAAATGCTGGGCTTTACTCTAATTGAAAAGTATTTCCAAATGTCCTTGTGCCTGTGTCAAAAATGATAAATAATGATTGGTCTTCAAGAGATCACCAGGAAAGATGCGTGGGGCAGGTGGGGCCCTGGTGGGGCAGGTGGCTTGGCCTGGCCCTCTTAAAAAGACTGCCCATGAGATGCTCTCCCCAGAGCCATCAGGAACCCTCAGCTTCAGGGTTTTTCTTACTGAAATCTTGGCAAAGCAAAGTAAAAATGACGCCGGGACCTCACACATTGTGGAGATGGATGCCCAGGAGGGATACAGAGGTGAGTGCTATGGTGCCATCCTCCAAGGCTGCCCTGGGTCCATCTAGCAATACAGAATGACAGTTGTGATTCAAAGTCACGTGGCTGACATGTGGCTCAATGGTGATGATCACCTTGCATCTTCTGTTTTCTTACAAATCCCTTAACCTTCCCACGCTGAGTCTGTAGCTAGCAGCTTTTGTTGGAGTAACCAGTGGAGTTGGGGAAAAAAAGCCCTCCCAGATAGACTTACCCTGTTTTCCCAGCTTGCTGTCTGGTCTCCTTCACAAGGTGTGAAAATCTTTGTCAAAGCAAGTGTTCCCACTTCAGAAAGCCACCGCAGCTCGTCAGCTGGGGCAGCCACCAGCGCGGTGGCCACTGATGTGCTGCTTCGGCACAAATGAAGCCAGGCTCTTTCTGACCTGTTTCTGGTGGGGGTCTGCAGCCCCCGTTCGTGGGGCAGAGCCAGTGGGTGACAAATCCCTTCCGAGCAGCATCCTGAGAGGCTGCGTCCCCAGCCAGGCGTGTGGGTGGGCAGGGGCTGGGGCTGCTCTAATTGTCGCCTCGCTCTGCTGGCCCCCAGCGCTTGCTCTTTAATGAGGAGAATTCGTTAAAGCATTAGTGGGTTCAGCAGCTAATTGCTGGGGAGAGTGCAGCCGATTAGAGGAGGCACTTTCATCCTTGGATTGCAAAGTGGCACTTTGAGACCTCTCCTGCCTAAGGATGGGGCAGGAGGAGGGGGGGGGGCATGGCCAAGCCCACATGGATGCTGCCAGGGCTGAAACACGGACGGGGCTCAGCAAGGATGGGAGGAACAACTTCTGCCTGTCAGCAGCTGTACTGAGCTTCCTCTGATGTGTGGTGCCCGTCACTTCTAAGGTCCTATTTTTACTTTTCTCAACCTGAGCTGGTACCAGATGTGGCTGCCCAAGGCCTGGCTCCAGATCAGCCCTGCTGCTTGTCTGGGCTCCTGTTTGCTGCTTCTGCTGAATTTGTCCAATGCTCCTCATCGAGCTCTGCTGCAGCATTTCAGTCTACAGCAAATGCTGCTGTCCTTACCCCAGATCTTCAGCTTGCTCCAACAATGAACCTTCCCTTCACTCTCCAGCAGCCCCCACTGCTCCCATCCTTTGTACTCAAGTCAGCTTTTATTTAGAAGACATCCCTGAAAGTCAATGCCAAGCAGGCCTGGGACTGGGGTGAGCTGTTGTGCTCTCCAGTGTCAGTGAGCTCTCTGGGATGCCATGTGACATGGCTTATTGACATGACAAAGCCACTCAATGTAGCTGCCACACAAGTGCACAGATTTGTAAGTTGAAAAGCCTCAGGGGAACTGGGAAAAGGGAAAAAAAAATAAAGAAAGAACATGCATACAAAATAATTCTCTAACTTTCACATCATCTCCCTCTAGCCCTCAAGTCTCCAAGCAGCTCTGTTCTGCACTATGGACTAATAGCCTGACATTTTTCATCCTAAAGTTGAAAGTTTGGAGTCAAAGCATCATCAAAAATCTGTCTGAAGTAATGTGTGTCCAGTTCATCGTCTCCTCCTCTGTCATTTGGTTACGAAACAATTTCTGCTCCTCTCTGCCATATGCCAGCTCAAAGAGGTGTGTGTGAGGAGCTGGGCTTCGCAGGCTGCCTTTGCCCATGGGGACACCGCTCTGATCTGCAACAGATCCCCGTCACCTGCTGCCCGTCACGGCAACCCCGGGATGTGTGCCTCGGTTCTGCTCTGCTCTAAACCACGGAACAAAGCAGACTCTGCTGCTTAATCAATCATGGCAGGCATGGGTTTGGGGTCCGGGCAGAATCAGGTACCAAGGATCTCTGCTAGGCGTGTGGTCTCCAAAAATCCTCACCTTCCCATATCTCCAGGGGACAAAGCACTCCCTGTTCCTTGAGGGGCACAGAAGGGACCAACCATGCAAGTCTGCTGGCACTCTCCTGACCCAGGGGCTCTGCCTGTGCGTGTTTACCAGGACTGGATGTAGCTGCGTGTCATGAGTCAGAGGGAACGTGGCAGGGAGCCTTCTGAAGGCTTCACCAGCTGGTTCCCAGCCTAGGTTCCCTGCTTACCCTGATTGCCTGTAAGGAAAAGCAAGAAGCCTGCCTAGAGCTCAGGGACTGTATCCTGTGAAAGCAGCAGCTTAACTGGGCATGGTTGTCTGATTTGGCCAAGCCTGCTCTGAGTCACTCCAGAGATCACGCTAAGGTCATCTAGGATCTCATCCCAGCTCTGGGAAAAAAGTCCTTGTGGGATCTGGCCACTGAGCCAACATCTCCAGACAGTGTGAACTAAACATTCTCTTTGGCAATCTTGCTTGCTAAACTCTGGAATCGCGCTTCAGCTGCCGTGTGGGGAGGGCCAAGCCGTTTCCGTGTCTGACAGCGTCTCCTGGCTGCACTGCCTTGCGTGAGGGTCCCCGTTACCTCCCAGTGCCAGGACCCAGGGCTGAGCAGCCTGACTTTGCTCAGAGGCACTTCACCGGCAGCTCTTGCTGTGGCTCCGTAACATTTAGAGCAGGAATTATCCCTGAACTGCTGCTGTTGGAGGGAGAGGGTTCTGATGATGGAGCTGCATGGACTGGGCACCGCTGTGTCCCTGCCTGGCCCCACACTGACCTCATCCCGACTTTACTGGCTCCAGCTGGGCAACAGACTTTGATGAGAAGGCAAAAACTGCTGCAGGTGGGAACCAAAGCAGCTGCAAATGTGAGTGCAGGTGAATGCTGGTGACATCCCCCCTTGTTACCTCTCTGATCATGAGACCTGTTGTTCAGCTGGGACTGATTTTTTCACAGAGAAAACTGGAAACATTTAACAAACTTTACAGTCTTGCCAGTCCAGTTAATTTCTATTTTCCAGTTCAGCCCCAGGCCCCCAAGTCCCCTGCCCGTGCTGCTGTGCCTGTGTCTTATCTCCCTGCCCCATCGCCTCTCCCCAGTGCACGGTCCCCAGGGAGGAGAGGGCAGTGGGTGCCTGGCACAGGGGTGCGACCCCCGTGCAGCACCCAAACCCCTGGCAGAGGAGGGAGCCAGAGCAGTGGCGGTGGGAAGGGAAAGATCAGGAAAGCTGGGGGACCTGTAGGGTCCTTGGGGACGCGCCAGCCCTGCCCTGTGGGGAGCTGTCACCGCTCCACAGGGTGAGTGAGAAACCATTAACACCAACGTGGAGCTGCTCATTACAGCCAGGATTTAACTAGCTGAGAAAATTCCCCTCTTGTTAATTAAGGGAGCCGAGCGCGAGCCCCTCTGCAGCTCAGACACGCACGGTAACAACTGGAAAACAGCCGAGATTAAGAACAATCAAACGCCCTAATGGACACCATGTCCAAATTGCTTCACAGAGCTGCTCAGCACGGCTCAGCTCTGCCCCTGCCCCTGCCACCGCTCACTGTGACACGCTCACAGTGTTGGGGCTCTGAGAGACAGTTGGGACCCCCAGGCCACCCCAGGAGGGAACCTGGCCCCTGGCACAGGGTCTGGGAGCCCCTGTCAGACATCACAGCACCAGACCAGGGAGCAGAGGTGTGAAGACCATCTTGTCCTTCAGGCCTGTGTCAGCGAGAGGCAGAGGGGCTCAGGGCGTGGGGCTGCAGGTGATGATGCTGAGCTGCCAACAAGGAGAGTCATTTCCAGCAGGCAGCTGTTCAGTGGCATCCCCAGGTCCCCATGGCATGTGCTGGAGGCAGTGACACCTTCTATGCCCTCTGCAGCAGCGGCTGAGCCTGCTGGAGCTTCAGGGCTTGGTGGCCCATGGATAACAGGCTGCTGTTCCTGGTGCGGTAAAGCAGGGCCAAGGAGCTGGAGGCTGAGGGAGGAGAAGGCACCGCCAGGTTGTACTTTCTGCATGACAGATGGAGTCTCAGCAGTTCATCAGTTCGGGGTGCTGGCTGTGCGTGTGCTTCCCAGGAAGCGTTAGCCTGTGCTGAGTACAATCTTCCCAACGCTGTCTGTGCCAGCTCCTACACCGTGGAGCTGTACACCATGTCTGCGACACCCGGGCACGGCTGTAAACACCCAGTCTGAGCTCGTCTGCTGGCTGGGACGTGTGCTGCTAGTGACCAGTTCACCCCAAAGCTCGTCTCTTAGAACAGTGGGAAAAGCACTGAGTTCGTGGAAGTTTCGGTCCAGTCTTCACCCGTCTGTGCTACCCACTGCCACCAGTAACAAAGCTCCTCTGGCCCCTTGTCTCTCACCCCAGCAGTGCTCCGCAACGCAGCTCCCAAATGGGCCAGAAAAACCCTCTTTGGGCAAGAGCCCCCAAAGCCAGGAACCACACAGGGGGGCCCGGGGCGAGGGGGAGCCTCTGATGCTGCATTTCTGCAGGACCCCGCTTCGCTGGCAGCTGAGAGCAGCCCCGAGGTGGTGGGTACAGCCTCTTCAGCAGTTAACCCCCCGCTTCATTGTTTCACAGCTTGCGTAGTCACTCAGCAAAAGGGGCAGAGGAGACAGAAACAGAATGAGAAGTTCCTGTTTGAGATTTTTTTACCCCCAAACTTCAAACATTCTGGGCATATGGCCAGAAAGTAATAAAAATCTGTTATGTTTAGTAGCAGCTTAGAAACATATAAATAACAGCAGTTCGGCGTTACAAGAGCTACAAATAAAGTCAGTTGTAAGTTCGTTAGTTTATTAACATCTGAAGGGGATAACGGGAGGCTTATAACGTCTAATTGACTTAAATACAGTACAATCTAATTTGGGGATATAAAGTTTGCAATCATGAGGTATAATTAAATACCTTTCAGGCGCCGTTGTTGTTTTTTCTCTATGTGCTAAAAAATAAAATGAAGTGGGTTTTTAATTGGTGTAATCTATGAATTCATGCCCATTGGTATACGGGCTGGGTTTATAAGTCTGGGGAGGGGAACTGCAACAAGTGTGGCTGGGAGATAAAACTCTAACACTCATCCATGGCCTCCATTCCCAGCAGAAGAGGGACGGAGAGGGAACGGCTCAGGGCAGCGGTGGGTGCACGGGGTTGCAGGTAAGGCCCTGAGCTGCCGACAGCTTCGGGGGAGACTCAGCCCAGTCCAAGGCTGCGTTGCCTCTCTGCTGCTAATTGGGAAAAAATCTAATTTTTCAAGTCTCCGTCAGCAGGTTGCAAATGTGTCAAGCCTCTGGAAGCCCTCACAAGAGTGTGGAAAGGCAGGAGGCCACCCCCAGCGGAGGGAAAAATATAAGAATATTTGCAAGGAGGAGCAGTGCCAACCAGAGCCGAAAGAGCTTGGCCATATGTGCCCAAGGAGAGCTCCCGTTGCCGTGACTAAACATGGAGCTGGGCTGGCACGTTGCTCTGGGACCGGAGCAGGATCCAGCCAAGCGGGGACACTTCTGCGGAGGAAGGATGCGGAGAAGGAGGATCGTTCCCCAGTGCCTGCCAGGGGAGGCTATGCAGGGCGGGGGGTTGTCTCCACTGGAGGCACCAGCGGAGCCTGGCACCAGTTCCTGGCACGTCTCTGGAAACATGTGGAGCGCAGGGTGTCCGAGGGGCGCTTATGCGCTGTGCCTCCTCCCCACCTCTGACAACACTGCCCCAAAGCCTGCAGAGTTACTGGGTTTCAGAAACATAGAGAGTTCTGAGTCTAGAAGGTGTCCTGCATGAAAAGATCAGAACTCTTCCCGTGCCAGCAACACTGGAGAGAAGCAGACACGCTGCAAGCACAAAGATTTTCTCCTCTGCCCGGGTTTTTTATTTAAAGCCAAATTCTTTGAAAATAAACACACATCAAAGGATAAAACCAGGACTCCTGGCATAGTTTCTGGGTTGTTTACCCATGCGGTCTTTGTTTCCCTGTAAACTGGTCCCTGGCATGCCAAGATGGTGAGAAGCAGAGCAGGCATCAGATACAAGGCTGCTGTATCAGACCCACTGCCCCACGCACCCCCTCACTCTGCAAACACCCAGCACCTTGAGGAGAACCAGGAGGAGAACCTCAGGGCAGGGCTGTCCTGCACCCCAAGTCCCTGGAAATGCTGCTTTTGTCTCAGAACTCTGCCTGAAAACCAAACTTCTTTGCTGGTGTTGCCATTTCTCATCAGTGCTTCCTCCCCGTTCGGACGTGGGAGAGCTGTCTCCTTGCTTCCCAGAGGCATAGCAGCTGCTTGGCAACTTGATGTCAAACCTCAGCCTTAAAATAATAAAAATATTTGGGTTTAATTCTAGTTTGTTTACGATTATGTTTCCACTGACTCCTTTTGCATCACCACTGCAGTAACACTTTCCCTTTCCAAAGCAGACACAATTTTCACAACTAATGCCCTACTCAAATTCTCTAAAAAACAAATAAAAACATTGGAAACATACCTGAAACCCCACAGCTTCACAGGCAGGCAGCAGGTTTCCAGAGTCTGACGGCCCTCTTAGAGCAGCTCGAGGTAAAGGCCGCCCAGCTCCGTCCCTCCAAGGGCTGGAACCTGCCTCGGGTGGAGACAGCCCCTTGCCTGATAACAAACCCTGAGGTCCAGTTGAGCAGAAAGATCCATTCAACCAACAGAATGACTTTTTGTCATGGAACTTTCTGAGGCAAATGTTGTGCAGCCCTGGGTTTAACCCCCTGGACTCATTCAGTGCAGAGTCAGTTCTGGGGAGGGGAGGGTTAAAGGCAACTGCTCTTCCCTGAACCTTCATCAGCCTTGACCCAGTCTTTGGACCTGCAAAAAATGCATCTTGAAAATTAAACCCCACGTTTCCGCCCATAAAATGTAACAGAATTTAAATGGGCAAAACACACCGTCAGAGTCACTCCGAGCTGGAGAGCCGGTGACCGGCATCTGGCAGGGGCCAAGGGCAATCAGGGGAAAGATGCTGCCGTGAACAAATCATGCACACTCGAATTTCCCCCGTTCCCAGGCTGGCTGTTAAACAAACCAATTGTGCTTGTGTATGTCTGCAGGGAGAGATAACTTTGGTAGCGGCAGATACTTAATGTCCCCTCACAGAGATGCCTGCTCCTCTCCCCAGGAACCAAGGTGGTGGGATGACGCCCCGGCTGCCTCCCCGTCAGTGGGGCAAGCTGCCCAGCTCTGCATCTCTAAATAAAAGGTCTTTGTGACATTGCTGAGGGCCAGAGGTGCTCTTTTCATGCGTCAGAGCCTTCAGAGACATGGCAGGACCTTTTTCCCTACACTGAGGTTGCGTGGGCTGCTTGTTCCTTCCTCCTGGGTGCGATTTCTTGGATCAGGGAGCAGTTTTGCTCCATGTGCTGCTCTTGTGTGGCAGGGAGTCCGGCAGTCCTTGAGCATGGGCATGTGCTCCTCCAACCAACATGACTCCCTCAGGGCCTCTGCCCACGGTGCCTCAGCGAGGAAGAGTAATGAGGGAGGCGAGTCTGGTGGCGTGGGTATGACAACGGCAAAAATGCTGACAATGCACAATGAGGTGATGATGCAGGCAGGCAGCACTGGGCGAGATGCAGCTGTGCCCTGTCATATTAATCTTGCCACGTGCTTCTGTGCTTTTGCAGCTTGAAGCGAGTCCCCCCATCAAGGCTCACCCTCCCTGAATCTGCCTCTAATCCTCTTCCAACACTCGTCCTCCTGCCCACACGCAGGGATGCGCATCCCAGCACCTGAGCAGAGCAGAGCCTGCAGCCAGTCGGGCTCACCTCCCGGCCACGCTGCAAGCCTCTTTTGTTTCTGTTGGTATCTAAAACTCTGTCAGTCAGAAACTGCCCCAGAAATCACCTCCCCCTTCTCTAGCTCACCCATGGGGCATTTGGGTAGCATTGAGTCTGGGAGGGAGCCTGCAGCATTCCCTTGCCACATCCCCACCGTGCAGTGATCTCTGGCTCTGCCAGCCAGGAAAGGGCTGATCTCTGTGGTCTACAATTTTACAGAGCGGTAACTTTTGAATCAGTTGTGAACACAAAGTCAAACCCTCACAAGAGGTGAAGTGAGCACGAGGACATTTGTTAACTCAGCTTGTCACGCCATGGCAAATGGTCTCTGTCCTGTTTGACAGGGCTCTGATTGAGTCAACCTTACATTTGAATTCAACTGGCATTTATCATGGTGACTTGCAGACAACCCTTCAGCTACACTGTTTTATTTATTAACCCCAATCCTGCAAAAGAGGGAGAAGCTGCAAAAGCCTGCCTTTCCTCCCAGCTTCCCTGGGGCGAAGCCCAAATGTTTAAGCCAACTCCAAGACGTTGATTCCAGCCAGAGGTTTCCTACCAAGGCACCATCACTTAGGCAAAAATTATTTCCTGCCTCATCACTTCCCTGTCTGCCCCTGCCCCACCACTGCTGTAAAACAGACGTGCAGCCGTGTCGCAAACAGGCTCAGGGAGGATTTGGGTTAAATCTAACCGGGCAAAGCAGAAAGGCACGTTTTATGCCAGTATATCCTGGCATTGGTTCCCAGGCCACAGAAGCATTTCCATGGGATCGGGGGAAGGTGGCACCATGTCTTTTGGCAGTTGAGCTTTGCAGCATTCAGGGCTTTACAAGGCTCAGAGCTCAGGCAGCTGCAGCTTCTCTCTGGGTAACTGTCTTTTCCCCTTTACGCCCGTCCCTCAGTGACAGCGTCTCAAGTTTGATTTTTAACCTCGAAGGAGTAGATATAATCCCATCATTTATGGAGCAGCTCCTGTTATTTGAGGAACTGTGAGGCTGTCATTTATTTCCTCCTTAAAGCCTGTTGTTCTCTAGAAATTATGTGCGTGACATGGCATCAGGAGGAAAGGGGATCCCAGAGGGCAAATTCTCGGGGAACGGCGGGTTCAGAAATACTAAACACATTTTTCAGAAAGGAGGATTAATGTCGAGATCTGTGTAGCGCAGGGGAACAAAATGTTTAAAAGAACCCAAGAAATGCATTCGACACTGGCACTGCCTACTGCTTATTGGCAAAGCCACGGAGAAATTGAAACCTAGCCCAAAGTCCCACTGGACAACGACCTGTTAGAAACCTCCCGCAGAGGCCCCGGGCGGAGGACAGGGGTTGAGGGCCGTGGAGAACAGCCGTGGTGGGTCTGCAGGAGACCCGCCGATGCCGCAGGACCACTGGGCCGGCTGCACGGCCAGGCCCTTTGCCACGGCCGGGCTGGCAGCCTGCTGAGGAGCCGTGGGGGTTGCTGCTGCTGCCCCATCACTCCGTGGAGCCCGGAGCAGACTTGGCCGAAACTGATGCCATCGAGCAGACATGTTTTCCAGCGGGACAGGAGCTCCCCGACTGCAAAGGGCTGATGCGACCCCCGTGTTTCCTCCTTTGTAAGCTCGAACAGAGCCAGCCCGAGGGAACATCAGGAGCTCACGTAAAGCAAGTGCTTTCGATATTTTAAACTAATCCCTTTCAAACAGGGACTGGAGAGGGGAAGCAGCACAGCCATCAGAGTGCCGGCAGACAAGCCACCTCCCTGCCTCCCAGAATGACTTCAAATGTGATAAATGCATTTGAGAGGCCAAATTCCTGGTAACTGATGGCTTATAAGCAAATGCAGGAGGCAGCCTTCCTTGTACCGTCCTTCTGTAGCACTGAGGGGCCCAGAGAGGTGTGTGCTCCTCCTCCAGCCTTTCACATTCATGCCCTGGGCAGGTTACCATCGCTCACTGTCCTCCTGGGCTGGGCTGCGATGTCCAAGGACAGGGATCCCTGTCATCATGGAGCACACAGCTCTATGCTCTTCAGACCCCACCATGCAGAGCTGGTCTAATCTAGCAGGAGCCCACGGTACAGCTTGTTCTTTGGATCCCTGTATGGTCACTGCGGAGCACGGCCCTGTATAGCCCTGGGCTGCCCGCTGTCAGCCTGGGCCAGGCAGGAAAGATGGGGAGCCTTCAGTCAGTTGTGCTGCCTGTCCCAGGGGATGGGACCGAACAGCCCCATGCTAAGGATAACCTGCAGCCTGCACTGCCAAGAGAGACTCTCGAATCACTTTGAGCCACAGTGATACTTGGAGGCAAGGAATTGTCCCAGTGGCTGGGTAGAACTCCCTGTCTCATGCAGAGGAAGTAGGACAAACTTAAAATTAAGAATTCACGCTCTCCAGTCCCTATTAAAGGGCCTATCCTGGTTAATACTGCTCAGATCTTGATGATAGTTTTTATCCATTTTGGCTGCATATTGACAAGGTCATTTCGTGGTGCTCAGCCGCGGTCTGTAATCTGTGCCTTGCAGGTCTCCGAACTCGAGCCGTGCTGTGGCTCACTGTGGGGAGGCAGCAAGAAGGGCCCGTGGTCCAGACGGAGCTGATCTAGGGGTGTATGCAGCCGGAGCTCAGAGAGCCTCCGGGAAGCCTGGCAGGACACAGCCCATCACCACCAGTAACCACGGCTGAGAGGCTGCCTGCAGGGGAGCCCTGGACTGCAGTAATGACAGGGCTGATGTGGAAAAGGTAACCAGGATTAGAGAAACAGCAACATTTGAGTGGGAGAAGAGCAGGAGATTTCAGCTACCCTGTACAGATCTGACTGGTATCTTGTCAGGATAGACAGATGGAGAGAGGTGCAGAGATAACATCCTTGGACACAAATGATCATCCCTCAGCAAAATTGTCTAAAAGCTCCAAGAAGAGATGCTGCTCTGGACTGATCTCTAAAATCAGTGTTCAGCAGCAGCCAGAAGGAAACTGCTCAAACTCTGGTATCACCTGAGGGAGTGCTGGGAGCAAGACGGAGGGTGTCACTTAGCTGGTGTGCCTGGAGAGCTGTGCTGGAGAGAGTTCTGGACACCCATCTCCAGAGGGAGGTGGCGAGGATCCAGAGGAGTCCAACCTTACCTCCAACTGAAGGAGACCTGTCCTCAAGGCCCAGGAGCCACTGATCGTCACTGAGAGTGTTCTTTATGAGAAAATTAAGTACAGTACCAGTTGTGTCCCCACAATGAAATAGCTTTTCCTAATGCCAAAATAAAAAAAGAAAGCTATTTCATTCTGTAATTACAAGTCATAAAAAGAGCTGTGCTGACAGATATACAACACCCCAGTAACTGCCTCTGGATGCCAGGCCCCACTGACACTAATCACGATAACAACCCCAGCAATAATGAGAGATAAGACTCTCCCCTGAGCCCTCACCTCACACTGGTCCCTGTGGTGACCCCACGGTGATGGAGGAGCTGGGGCGGGGGATGCAGGGAGCCCACCATCCAGGGCAGGAGCTTTGTCCCTCCAGCTCCAGCACCTTTCACAGCTCAGAATCTTTCAGCCCAGCCCCAGGCTGTTGCAGACACCTCTGGATGTGGTGTCTGGGTGGTCACAGCAGGGAGTTCAGCACTGGCACCAGAGCATGGGTGTTTGCAGCACCCCCATTCTCATGTTCTCATTCTGATTTCAGCACAGAAGCAGCAGCTTGTTGAGGGAATGGTGGACTCACATGGCGTGGCTTTACTGAGGGTGGGATGGACTCCTCAGGGCCTGAGGCCTGGCAGATACTGTCCTGCAAGGACCTTTCTAGTCCCCTCACTTAAGAGATGCAGAAGCTCCAGCTCTGCTTTCCCCTTGTGTTTGTGCCTACTCCCCAGCTCACTGCTTGCTCCCTTTTTCATTTGCATATCATATATATTCATTAAAGATGTGGGTAATTAAATATTCATGTACACAGTCATTGAACTTGCAATTAATCTGAAACTTGCAGTACTTCTTCTACCCTGCCAGACTGAGGGGAGTCACGAGCCGGCTCTGGCTGCCAGAGGATGCCGGGCTTGCTAGTTGCTGTGGGCTGCAGCCCAGGACGAGAGGAACCGGCACAGCCAGCCCCTGTCCCCGACCCGCTGTTCCCACATTCACGCTGCTTGGCAAGAGGGACCATGATGACAATTGTGCGCTGCCCTCCCTGTCCGGGGCAGGCCGTGCTGCGTGACGGGACCACGTGAATACGGCAGCAAAATCTGTCAGCATTGCAGGGTGCAAAAGCTTTGCCTCCAAGTGGGGCTGATCGTATGGTGAAGCTGCCCCCCACCTGCCCCCAGCCCCACCTGGGGGGTGTGGTTGGACACAGGGCAAGGGCTCCCACCCCAGCAGCATGGACCTTGCAGATGGGAGGGTACGGGGGGACTGCTGGGTGCCGTTGGCTCCTCCACGTGCCCCAGCCCAGCCCCTCTGCACCCCCAGTGCTCGGCTGCTGCTCGGGGTGCCTGAGGGGAGCAGATGGGCTGGAGGGATCTCAGGGAGCCCTCTCCTTGCTCCCGAGGGCTCCCACCCCTGCCCCTGCTTGAAAGCTGCTCCTCGCAGCATCACTCCACAGCTCCCATGGCTCCTGCAAACTTCCTCTCATCTCTGCACACTAATAGCGTGTCAGGAGCTTCTGCTTCAAACCACATCTACTCTGACAGCTCACCCTGGCACAGCCAGCTTCAAACAGCACCAAGACTGACAGAATCAGAGCAGCGATGGGGTGGAAAGTGGGTGCAGGGGTGTGGAGGTCCCCAAAACACATAGCAGGACAGCACTACCGGCTGCCTGGGACCACAGAGCCCAGCCACATCCTCCCAAGACATACACAGCACTCGTCCCTGGCCATGTACAGCCCCACACAGCCATCTCTGTCACACTGGGGTGTCACACACACAGCTCCAGACTTCCCTCCCCATCACAGCCCCAGCTCAGAGGGTCGTGTGTGACTCCCATGGGGATACAACACTTGGAGGTGTTGCTCTGGCTGTTGTGTTAGTAGCAACCAACAAAAAATGGGAGTCATGTTGCTTGAATCTCTGTGCACTGGCCAGGACATGGTCTGATGTGCTGAGTATCCCAGACAGCAAGAATTTGTTAAAAACATCAAAAGTGTTTGTTGAAACTCTCTAATAACTGCCCTGGTATGCCTGGGGAGTCTGGGCAGAGATTGACGTGTTCAGGGCTATTACAGATGAGCCAGAGCATCCCCCCAGATAAGCTGGAGCTGTCTTGAAAACAGCCAGAGCAATCCAGAGTGATCACTCGCCTAAAAAAACCTTCCTAGCAACGTTCTTAGCCTCCCCCAGCCTTTTCCTACTGCCGGTGATACCCCTGTCTGTTTCTCTTCACTTCTCAAGTGGGTTTTGAAACCCATCTTCTTTGAAAACCCCTGGCCGAATGGGAGGAAGGTGCTTTGAAGGGCTCTTTGGGGGGGCTCGGCACAGCCCCAGCACCGCCACACTCCCGGCACGAGTGGGAGATGGCTCCCACGCAGGTTTTCACTCCCTGGCTCGCTCACTGCAGACGCCTGTGTGGTCTGCGTCAGGCGTGTGGAGGATTGGCAATTTTTTAAGGCAATAAAGTTGTTTTCTTGCTGTCACTCGCTTAAAATCACCCAGGGAGCTGGTAGGTTTTATATCAGCGGCTACACAGGAGACCTTCCTGGTACAGTGGGAAGAAAGGCTTCCAAACCCATCACAGCTCCCAGGCGTGGCAGGGCAGGGTCCCGGTCCTTTGCTGCCGCTGGTGCTTTAGCTCTCATCAGTGTTTGTTGCCACTGAGGAAAGGACACAGGGTACGAATCCAGCATTCTGGGCACGGCCGGTCAGGTTTGACGAGCCCCCCGCTCTCCTGCAGGCCCTGGGGCCACGTCTGGAGGTGGCAAAGCTGAGCAGGGGGACGTGTCCCGCAATAGCTGTGCAGCATCACAGACCTTTGGGGGGTACAGACCATCCTCAACGGTCTTTTCTGATGGTGTTACTGCCTCCATTTTGCAACTGCAGCTCTGAGGTGCTGCTCTGATGAGCTGTCCTGAGGACAAGAATGCAAATAAATCTGCTCCGAGAGGAGACTGAGGAGCAGGAGGTTCAGGAATGGGTTTTTTTTCTCTTCATTGTGGGAACATTAACACCTGGCTCCAACTTCAGTATCTACTGCTCTGATCTGCTCCACATTTCTCCCTGGCATCGCTCAGATGCTGCTACCAGGAGTGCAGAATAACTTTCTGGGTGAATACGTGACACTGTTTGCCAGTGTCTTCTCACTCCTTCCTTGCAGGCTCTGTCAATGTTGACCCAAGGGTCAGTGGGTGTGAGGTAACTCCCTGGGAACCCTCTTCAAATACCAGTGAGGCGCTATGAGTAAAAGGCACAGATACCAGGGATGAGGTTGCTCGCAGGAGCTGGGCAGGGCCAGCTGAGCCCTGAGCAATGCACAGCCTTGGCGCGGGGGCAGGAGCTTGGTCCTGCTCGCAGGAGGGGCACAACCTGGGCAGCTTTACCCCACGGTAAGTCTCAATGCTAGTGTGACAAGGAACAGCAGCAGTGCCACAGCTGAGGTCACGCTGACATCCCAGTGCTGTCCTCCATTTCTCCCAGTACTCTGGAAAGAAATTTGCCAGCAGCACTTGCATGGATTTACTGTCACATGCAAGTGCCCAGGCTCTTTCAAGCAGCAGGTTTCCACCACAACCCCCTACGAGCCCCAACCCTCCCTTGTTCAAACAGGGGAAGAGGAGAGGTGGCTCATGGCCACAGGAAACCCAGACCTGGCCAGGATGGGGACTCAGAGTGCCTACATCCTCCTCCTGAAGCCTGTGCTATCCAGAGGACCCCTGGCCCGCCTCTGTTGAGGCTGTGGATATAGTCATTAACCCACCCCCAGACCAAGCCGGTCCCAGCAGGAACCAGTGCGCTACAGAGCAGTGTATTGCTTTTTTTGATGTTTTGCTGTCCAGGGCCTGAAGCACAATGGAGTGCTCTGTGCCCTCTCTGTTTGCTCCTGGTCCATTCCACCCAGCTGGCACAGTGGGGGAGCTCATGGTCCCCACCAAAAGTGTCCGATTGCTGCCAGCCAGCCCCACAAGGTGAACTGGTCCCCTACCCCCTGCCAGATGAGGCTGGCCATGACAAGAGCCAAAGCAAGCTCACCTTACAGAATGATAATGCTGCTCTGGAGGGTCTTTAGACACTGTCAGGTTTCTGTGGCTTGTAAATAAATATTTATTATTAATTTTATTCCTTCTCTGGTGCCAGAGTACACAGGATAAATCACTGCTGCTCTGTGATAAAAAGTCCAAGAGCCAATCTTTAGCCTTGCATGAGATTTATGCCCCTTTAAAAACAAAGATCCTGACAAAGAAACAGATTTCCTGGCACAGAGCAACTCTGTTTAATTAGAGAGATGATTCATGTTTTCAATCACAGTTTAATACCAGGCCCTTTATAGTCAGCAGTAAAGCAGGAGACTGCAGGGCTGCCAGGCCCTTGAAAACAAGCCCATATTGGTTTCTCTGGTGGATGCTCTGAAGGGACAGAGTTACAGTACTGAGGGACTCAGCTGGACCCCAGCACCTGCAGACCTTCACCAGAGCCACCCCTGGCCCTTTCCCAGTGGATCAGGTGCATGGGAGTGACAGGACCCCCCCACCATGCCCCAGGGATGGTGTCAGCTCCAGCAGGGAAATCTCCACCTTCCCCAGTTTGGCTGACATGTTGCAGTCCTGGGCTGCTCTAGAGAAGAACTTTGCTCTTCACGTTCCGTGCTCTGGCTCCCAGCATCCCTGCAACGAGTGACAAGGGGCTGTGCCATGGGCCACCACCATCCCATGGTAGCCCCAGCTAGAGGGCTCAGCAGGCTGGGGAGCAGGTGAGGCTGGCTCCCACACTGTGCTCTCCTGACTGAGACCAGCATTAGCAACACCCCGGGGATGGGAAAGCCAGGGTAGACTCATCTGAGCATCCCCAGGCTGAGCAGATGATGTTGAAAAAGCTCCACCAAGCTTCCATGGCCATGGGGGTCTTTGCAGTGGAGCAGGGTGTCTCATGGAGGCCAGCGCTGGAAAGCAAAGCTTTGGCACTAATTCTGCTCTGAAGTAGGGAAGAAAGGTCTCTGCAAGGGGAGCAAACTCATGATGAGGAAATGACATGCTGAGCTGGTCCCTGAGAAACAGAAACACCACAGAGCCCATTCCTGGCACGCAGCACTTGGACTCAGGTTCAGCTGCTGCAAGACCAGGCCACAGCCCAGCCAGGACAGGGTACCCACCCAGCATCTTCCTCTTTTCTGCCTGCTCAACTGGGTGTCTCCTTGGAGGAGCCATCGCAAGCCCAGTGAGGATGTCACAGGAGCTACCAGCCTCACACCCAGCCACCAGCCGCAGTTACGAGCTGTGGCTGTCTCGAGAGTTTCCAAGAGTCAGTGGCTGCCTTGTTCACTGCGCTCCTACCATCACATCCCATCCCACCCCATCCCAGGCATCAATTCAGAAATAAAACAGACGTGGCAAAGGCCCATAAAATTAATTAGCTCTCACTTTAAATTAAGCATCTCAAATGGGTGTTTCATGGAGATTTAATTAAAAGCCTGAAAGTTTTACTGTAAGCAATGGCTGGAGCGGAGCCGGAGAGGATGTGAGGTAGGCACGGGGCTGGACACTGGCACCATGTTCCCAGCTCTGCTGAGCAGTCAGACTGGCAGCGTGCTCCATCTTGATGCTAATGAAGAGGAAGAACTGGAGAAGGAAAAGAAGCTATTTCCATCCCTGAGGAACCCTGAGGTTGCTTAGCAGTGTATCCAAGCAACACCCCTTTCTGGTTATAGAGTTGACTTCTGCCCTTCTCCACCGCTCCTGCCTCTAGACCCTCAGTGAATTCAGGACAGGATACCAGGAGCACACAGCAGCAGGAACTCACCACAGAAGAAACATCTTCATTTCCCAGCCTCTCTCCAGCTACCCCCCACCAAATACTCACAGATGTGCTAAGGACTGCGGTGCCAAAGAATTTCCTTCTACTGGAGAGTGGACAGGTCTTAAAATCCAGGAGCTCTGACACATGAGGACAAAGACTCCCTCTCAGAACCTAGCAGTCCCTGGGAGCAGCTTCTGCTGACAAGGGCAGTGCTAGGTCCAACCCAAACCACAGGATAACCACAGCCCTTGTATCAGCCTCGGACTGGACATTTCATCATCCTGTGAAGAGGACCACCCATCTGTGAGACAGCCCTGTTCCATGCTGTCCGTGGAGCCCACGCTCCAGAGGAGGCTCCCAAGGGCAGCCCCAGGAGGCCAGCACGTTGATGGGTGACCACACAGCCCAGCTCAGCTGCGATTCTTCCCTTCTTTGGTGTCATGTTCTGATTGAAGGTCCCTTGTTGTTCAAGTTGAAGCCCCATGAGATGTCTAGTGAAAGCCAGGCTGCAGCAGGCAGCCAGGCAAACCTTTACCAGGGCTGGGCAGGTTGTCCTGCTCTAGTGGGAGGTGTCCCTGCCACTGGCAGGGGGGTTGGAACTAGATGATCCTTAAAGCCCCTTCCAACCCTGACAATTCTATGATTCTATGAAACCCTGTGTTGGGTGAAGAGTTTTGGGCGGGAGAGGAGAGGGCCGTTTGAAGTCTGCCTGGGGACTCCAGTAAAAGCACAAATGACTGCAAGGCTTTCCTGTATTACATAAACTCCATGCTTAAGATACCACTTTTAACATGTCTCCCAGGGGAGCACCGATGCTGGAGTCTCGCTGTTTCTTGACATACTGTTTTCTGGAGAGGGAAGAGGAGCTTGAATTTGAATAATGAGGCTCTGACAGGAAAGCATCCTGCTTTGTTTGCTTTGTGCTGAAGACTGTTCTCTGCCGCACGGAGCAGGCAGGGCCAGCCTGGCTGCCGCAGCTGGGGAAGGTGAGCGGGGAGCCCATGCTCAGGAACACGAGTCCAACAGGTCATGGTGCTAGTGCTCCCCCCACTCCCCACCTCCCTGCGCCCGCCCGCGCTGCAGATGTGGTCCGGGCAGCTCTTACTCACAAAGGCCACACACATCAGACAGGACCAAAGGGTGTTGTTAAATGTGCGTGTCTCACCATTATGTAATGGCTAATTTACCTTAATTATATTAACCTTATAACAAACTTTTATTTTATCTCATTCGCAAACTATTTATGTTGCTTGGGTTTGTTTTTATTTTGCTTTGCCCCAGCTTTCTGATGAGCAGTTCCTGGCTGTTTCCCCAGCAGCCCATTCACAGCACAGCCTGTTGCTACCCAGCTTATTTTGCGGTGGGAATTTTAAACCCCATGCCTCTACTGATGTGTCAATACTGCCAGTGCCCCAGTTCTTCATCAGCACTGTTGGGGCATTTGTGAAGCTGGCACAGCCGTAGCAGGGTCAAACTGCGCTGGTTCTCCCACCCGCCAGCCTTTCCTCGGCCACTCGTGCAACTGGTTCACAAGTGAGCTGCTAAAGGTGACATCCTCCCCAGCTTTCCTCAGTCCCTTCAAAATTGCATTCAGTCCATTAAGTTGTGTCTGAGGCTCAGAGACATCTCCAGAGGAGCAGCACCAAAGCATCTGCCCAAGCCCAGGTGGGACTGGAACTCCTGGTGGGAACACGAGGCTCTTTGCAAAGCCGTATGGGCATCAGGCTCCTGGGGTTCCTTCCCCACATCTCCCCAGAGACTGGCTTCGTGACCTCAGAAACAACAAAAACAGTGGCCCTGGCTCCCAGCAGGACCAACCGCACCAGATCCTCCTACTCCTTGTGGTCCTTGGCTCTGATTGCCCCGCCTGGTTTCCCAGACCTTCTTTCCCCACTGGGCAGGTCTGGACAAGTTTGCAGTGTTGCAGGTTTTAGTAAAATCTGCCTCTGCTGAGTAGCCTCTTCCCCTCTCGCCCCTCTCCTCGTGTGCTGCACCATGGAGCTAATCCCCAGAACCATCTCTGGGACATTTCACTGGGATCATAGACTTTTGCAGCCTCTCAGACCCAAGCCCTGCGGGTTTTGCTTACCAGTGTATCCTGCATCCACTGGAAACGTTCCCAGAGGAGCTCTGTGTTCACCTGGGGTTCTGCAGCTGGTGGGCTGAAAGTTGCTCTTCTCTTGCAAAGTCCAAAAATGCCCGAGAGGTGTGGGATGCCTGGGATCGGGTCCAGGAGTCGTGCTTACCCCTGTGCAAATGCACACTTCTGTGCAAGGTGCGTCTTTATGATCAGAAGCCACTTGCTGCAGAATCTCCTGCAATATCTGCAGCTTTAAGGGCTGTTTTCCCCTCTATGTTCGTGCAAGCGGCCACCACAGGGACTCCAGCCAGTAGCATCCAAGGCTCAAGAGGACACTTCACGGGCCAAACAGGAGCACTGTTGACTCTATGGTATCTCTACCACGTGCATCTGTGCAGGCTGGTGCTGTGCACACTGCTCCTAGGGATCTGCCAGCGCTGCAGCAGGACCTGCCATGTCCCCTGCTGACCCGCCCTGTCCCCTGATGACCCTCCCTGTCCCCTGCTAACCCGCCCTGTCCCCTGCTGACCCTCCCTCGGGGCTCTGCTCCATCTCTGCGGATAATTCGCTTCCCAAGGACTCATCCCTCGCGCTATCTCACCGGCTTCCGCAAAGGGCACTCTGGCTCCAGCCACCCAGCACTCCAAGGAAACCCCCCTGGGCTGGTCCCCACCAGCTCCCCCAGCCTTCTGTCCCCCCGGCTTGTCCCAGTCCAGCCCAGCTCCCCGCTGCTGGTGGCGCTGGTGGCTCAGCACTGGGGATTTGCTGCCATCCAGTGGCTGCTGCAGAAGGTGATGGTGGAGACCTGCTCCTGTCCAGCCCTGGGTGCCAGCCCTGCTCCGGGCTGTCCCAGAGGGATAGGCACCGTCGGGAACGGATGTGGCTGTTCACACACGCGTGTCAGTGCTGGCACACGGATGGGTGCGTGTTCGTGTGTCTGTGCGCACGCGTGATCTGGGCGTGCGTGTGAGCAAGGACAGGGGCTAGTGCAGGTGGTTGTGCAAGTGACCAACGCAGCTAGCGTGCGAGAGAGAGCATGTGCATGTGTGTGCATGCATGAGAGATCACGTGCATGCATGTGAAAGCACGTGTGCATGCGTGACAGAGCACGTGCACGTGTGCACAAGCATGCGCGTGGCTGGGAGCATTATGCGTGTGCGTGACGCAGCTCCGAGAGCAGACAGCACGAGCAGGTTTCTTCACCCCATCCTCATCAAGCAGCATCAGCCTGTCCCCAGTTCCCAGCCTGGCCTTGCAGGCTCATACAGTGTGAGCCTGGGCCCTGCACACCAGAGTGGGCAGCAGGGCTGGCTCCAGGCAGAGCTGGCACCTCTGCTCCGGGCAGCAGAGCCCGCGGCAGGGCAAGGGCAGCCTGGACACGCTCCCGGTGCACAGGGATGCGCAGCAACGTCTGCCCCTGGCAGTTTGATCCTTCGGTTCGGGCTGTTCCCTGGGGCATCTCAGGGTGGTTCTTGTGAGGTGTGCAGAACCAGAAGCAGCTGGCTGTAGGGATGGTGCCTGGCCCAGCATGTCACAACAAGAAAAATAGGTAAGCCAGCCCTGATCCAGCTGCTGCTGAGCCACGCACCTGCTCCGAGCATACAGCTCTGCGGGCACTGATAAATCATCACTCATTCTCAAGGCTTCGTGTAATTGATGGCAGGGCTGAACTGCATTTAACGAAAGCCTTTCCAGTTTGGCAACGTGCATCTGCCACCCAGCTGCTGACATGTGCGATGTGGAAGAGGGAGGTCCCTCCTGCCCGGCACTCCTCCTTGGGTACAGAACCACCCCAAGGAGCCCAGCTCCAAACAGCTCTCCCTGATCTTGCCTGTAAGCTGCTGATGGACTTGGTGGTCTCCACCATCCAGGACATAAAGCAGCAAGCACAAAGTGGAGGGAGCCAAACTGTGCCTGCCAACCCCATCCGGGTGTTGGGTCCCCAGGGACCCTCATCACCTGGGAACATTCAAGTGGGCAGATGAAGCCACAGGTCCCTGTTTGATCCCCTGCACTCAGAACAGGCTTAGCTCATCTCAGAAATGCCCACAATTTGGACAGGTTCCATCTTCCTCCTCTGACCACAGGAAAGCTTCAGAAGAATGAGGCTTTGTCCATCAATTCTGGCAACGATTGGCCAAGCACTGAGCATGATTAAATGAGTTTCCACACTCAATTGAACATAATGCAACTTCATTCATATTAATAAAGTCCTAATCTCCATGGTCACTCAAGTGAGTGTCTTAGGTGAGGATTTACTGTGTGGCAGCTCCTGGCAGTGCCACAGCTGGGCGGCCCATCACCAGCAGTAATTAAAGGTGGAATTAGAAATTATAACCATTGCTGTGCTGCTTGTCTTTTTGATAAGTTGTAATATCTCCCATAAATTAACAAGGGTAGGGAAGAAACGATTCAGTAACTGCAGAGGCTTTCCAGGGAAGTGAATTGATTTGCAAGCACAATCACTTTTTAATATCTCGAATCACGTGTTTTTGGAAGCGCTGCTGCTGCGTCGTGCCTCCTCCACCAGCAACTGTGAACAACAGCAGCTATTTCACCTTCTCGGGAGAGACCAGCAAGGATCAGGGCACCTGTCAGCTCACTGGGCCAGGCAGGTCCCTGTGCAGACGGTTCCCTCTCTTGTGCGCACCAGCGCGCAGAGTCATCTTCTAACATGCAATCTCAGCAAGATGGAGCAGCTTCTGCCCCTTCATGGCTGTGCAAAAACGTGCCTCCGTGAGGAAGATCAGCCTTGCTGCAGGATACAGTCGGCTCAGGCTGGCACTGGGTGCAGTCGCCTACAGTTCACCCTTTAGAAAATTACTGAGCTTTGGAAAAGGAGGCTGTTGCCTCCTGCACCTTGCCCCACTCCTCTGGCCCCCGAAGGCAATGCTGGGGGGCACTTGGGCTATCACCCTTGGGAGATAGAGCACCTTTTACTTCTGAAGTCTGAGCTCCAGGGTGGGAGAAATCCTTAGGCACTCTGGAGAGGACACACTGGGGGCAAGGTGTCCAAGGCTCCCAAAACAGCTACTTGCCCACCACAGGGATTTAATGTCAGGTGTAGGAGGCTGGGCAGTGGACATGTGTTGGAGAAGGTGCCTGAGTGGGGTGGTACCCCAAAAAACTCTCCAGACAAGATAACACATCCACATCTCTCCACGTTGCCATTGTGCAACCATTTAGCCCCCAGAGATGAGCCTGGAGCAGGACGTATCTCCAGCAACACCTCAGAAGGCGCTGCCAGAAGACTGGGACATCAGCAGCAGTTCTGTGGTGCCACCAGCAAGGGGATTTATCTGCAATGCCAGCAGTTGCTAGGCAATAGCATGTCAGGCTAATGCCAAGACTGCTCCTCCGAGCTGGCAAAGGAGCTGGCAGGGTGGGAATGCTGTCAGCCTCTGGGGCAGCACCCACACACCCAGCTCCCCCTTCCTGAGGAGCAGTGGGTGTGATGGTTTTCCTCCAGCCCTGGAGGCTTTTCTGAGATTATTTCCCCGTGAAAAGAAACTATGACCTGGCACGTTCTTAGGGGACAAGGTCAGGGTACTCCTCTGTTTCCCTCAGATGTGTCCTGCAAGACCTTGGCTGTCCTGGCGCTCCCAAAGGGTGGATCTCCACACAGCAAGCTCACATCAACCAGAAGGACCAAAAGGCATGTCCGGACACACTCCATGTCTGCATCGTCTGTGCAGGGTCTGCACAATCCATGCCCAGGTGCTGGGACCTGCTTCCCTATAAGTGAGCGCGTGCTTTCAAGTCAAGGGTATAGCATGAAGAGTCTTCAGTCATCTCCCACCTTCCATAAACACGTTGCACTGAACTACAAAATCAGGGTGAGCCCTGTGGGCATGGCTCATCTTCTGCAAACAGATACGAGGAGAACCAGCAGCATTGACGGGACTGTCCCACAAGTTATTATGAAGGTGCCTCTCAGTGTGTACAAGCCTCTTTCTACCTGGGCCTTTCTAGGTAGACAAGGGTTTTCCCTCTGAAAGAGCTGGAAAGGTGGATACACAGCCAAAAGCACTGCTTATAATTCAACATGCTCAAAACTGGAGTTTATCACCATGGGGAAACAACTAGCAAGTCCCAAGGGAAAGACATAAATGTCTTGTTGAATATTTGTATATTCTTTCAAATGCCACCAGAAATAAGACATTCCTGGTACTTGCTGTGACTGTCAAAACTGACTGGAGAATAGAGAAGCCCAGCAGAGAGGTGAGGATGAGGAGGGGAAGGGCACACAAGTGTGTGCATCTGTGCAGGCACATACGTGCCTGGGAGAAGCTCTGGGGGTCCACATTCCCCTCCAGACTGCTGCTGCCATGCTGGTGTGGGGAGATGGGATGGCTCCCACCATCTCCTCTGTCCCCCGCAACACCTCAGCTGCCCTCTGTCCCCTCCTGACCTCGGCCGATGCCAGGATGATCTGACATCACCTATGTACTAAGGGCAGTCCCACGATGCCAACGGGTGCATGCCCCAGCAGAGACACCATGAAGTCACTGTGCTGGAGTTTTAACCCCTCACTTTGATGCTTCCTCCTGACTCCATGGGAAAGCCAATCTGACTTTAGCTCCTTCCAAATGAGCTGAAAATTCTTGGACGAAAATAGCCCAGCACCCTCTGGCCCAGCTGGAAGCCCCCCTCGAGTGCTGCTTTCAGCCCTTCAGTAGCTCCCAGAGCTGCGCAGATCCCCACGCTGGAGGAAAGGCAGCATGTGGAAACCCACGTGCAGAGAACCTCCTTGGCGGGGCCTGTCAGGGCATTGGGAATGATTCGCTGGAGTGTTACACAAAGAGGAAAACATCCGAGGCTCGAGGGCTGCATGACTCACTATCACCGGGAGGAAGGGCTCTGAGGGCTCCCTCCCCGCTTATGTAAGCGCTGGCAGCTGCTGGGGCTGCGTTAGCCCTTGGTGGGAGCATCGCATCCCAGCAAAACCCACCCATGGGTGCTGGGGAACCACAGCTTGCAGGCCCGCAGAGGAGCAGCTGCTCTGCTTTCTGATGGCCCAGCCTTGGAATGTCAGGGCCACGCTTGCCCTGCTGTGGGCACCCAAACTGTGTGCCAGGGAAGGTGCTCCCCTAGCTGGACCTGGAGAGGAGGTGCCTGCACAGGGAATGTGCAGAGTCTGGGCAGAAGAGGTGACCTGGGTGTGGGAAAAGCTCCAGGAAAGCTTGGGAAGGGGAAGGATTGGGGATTTTTCTTATTACTTTGTTTTTCCCCTGCAGAATCCTGGTTTCTCACCATCTGGATCACTGCCATCAGGAGAGAAGGCACAAGGACAGCCACGCTGAGGTGATGCCCTCTTACTGGGTGCAGCTGGGAGAGAAGGAGCTGGCAGGAGGCAGAGCAGAGCCAGGCAGAGCCTGACAGAGCTCTGGGAATAGTCTGTCCTCCCCTGCACGAAGGAAGGCAGAGCTGAGGCTGGAGGTACTCAGGGAAGCTGCACCACAACGAGTAGCTCCAGAATGTCTCAGACCTTGGATGAAGGAGACCCCTCGCCAGGCAAGAGCCCAGCTGGGACCCAGCCCTCCACCTCTGGCTCCAGCTCTGCCAGCAGCTGTGGAGCTGGGCCCAGGAGGGAAGGCACAACCATAGTCACCCAGCCCTGGAGGCCTCCCCAGATCTCCTGGGGGTCCTGCAAAGCTCAGGATGAGGCATCTGGTTGAAGAGCAGGACAAGATGGGCCAGCAGCTCACCAGGTGTCTACGCTGGGTACAAGGATGCTGGCAACAATACCCCTGGTCCCACCACAGTGTTCATGCCCCTGCGCAGGCCGGGGAGGAGGATGCCCCCGTCCCCCCCCTCCCCAGCTACACATGGCCCTCTCAGATTGTCTCCGGCCCCCTGTGTGGCTGCCACTGACGTCAGACAGCAGATGCATCCTGTGCCCAGCAGCCTGCAATGGGGGTGGCACTGGCGGGTGCCTGCAAATATCATGGCTGCTGACGGTGCCGGTTATTCTTAGCACCTGCGGAGGCACAGGGGGTCTGCCTGGCAGCGCAGCCAGGAGCCAGCGGGCTCTCCTGGACCAGATGGCCCAGCTACATACACTGGCTCCCTCCAAGGTGCCAGCAGGGAAGGGATGAGGAAAGCGGCACAGCCAGATTGAGCCCAGAGCCCTGCCTGGCATTGACTCAGCTGCAGCAGATCTCTGCAAGGAGAGGGGGTGGCTCTGGACACACCCCGAGATCAGGGCAGGGTGCACTCTCCTCTTCCACACCCCGCCGGGGGGAATTGCCCCAAAGTGTGCATTGGGAAGATGGGCTGCAGATGAGGGACCTGGACAGACCCTGCACCTCACAGCTCCCAGACAGACGGCACACATGCTGGGTCTCCTTGCAAGGAGAGGAGCAAGCGCGACTGGCACGGAGCTGGCTGAGCCCAGGTCCCGCTACAGTCCCGCACATTTCCCTTGCACCCTCCTTCCCATCCCATCACCCCCTCCATCGGCTGAGGGGGCTGCAGGAGAAGCAGAGGCAGGGCTGGGATCCCTGCCCAGAGCAGGGATCAGAGCACCCCACACTTCACCCAGGGGAAGGGAATCCCGAGAGGGCAACTTGGAGCCTCTAATGCACCAGCCTGAGCCGTCCCCTGCTCTCGAAGTCTGCACCAGCCCTGCAGGAGACCTCGCTCCCTCCGGCTTGTCGGCCTCAGGGCTGGCAGAGCCTCTGCCCGTGCCCCGGGTTCAGGCTGCCTTGCCCGGGCCGTGGAGCCGCTGAGTGCCCTTGAGGAGAGCAGGCGTGGAGCTGCCGGCACCGTCCCGGTCCTGAGAACAGCAGGACCCAAAAAGGCCAGAGCTAAACATAGGAAACCTACTTTTCAGCTGTCGCCGCCAGTACCGGGGCTGGATGCCCGCTCCCGGCTGATAGCCTCGTCCCATCACGTGGCTCCAGGATCTGGGGCTTTAGGAAGCCCGCCGTGGCTTGCAAGGCTTGCAAACAAGAACGTGGCAGCCCATGACACGTGCCAGTTGCGGATACGGAGCGAGGACCCGATGTGTGGGTCAGCCCTTCCCACGGCCAGCGTGCTGGCCCTGTGCCCCGAGAGGCAGCTCCCGGGGCGGCCGGGGCCGGGACCCGCAGCCCAAGGGCAGGAGCTGCGGGAGCCTGTGGGCTGCACCCCGGACTCCTTCCAGGAGGTGATGCGACCTGCTGAAAATAGCAGCAGCCCCGACACGCTCCAGGACAGGCGGCCTGGACGGCAGCCACGGCAAGGAGCAAGCGCCGGGCAGCACCGTGTCCAACCTGGCCGGGCACCGGCCGCGGGGACGGGCAGGACCCCCGGCTCCTGAGCACGGAGGAGAACCGGGGGGGATCGGAAGGGGGGGGAAGGGTGCTAGCCCTGTCCTACCCACTGTGACCACGGGATGGCAGCAGCCTCCCGCGGCTCCCGCCGGGCCCCCACCCCACAGCCCGCCCCACAGAGCCCGCTGTGGGGTACAGCTCTGCCGGGGCCGCAGCGCA
>WTSP01012904.1:18092-28190 GCA_025331215.1 Actenoides lindsayi | reverse complement strand
TGATGACCTTGAAATAAATCAAAGGACAAAATTTACAGAAACAAACATATTTTTAAACTTTTTCCTTTATAAACACCTACACAAATATATAAATAAAATTTTTACTATCATCACGTCTTCTGTGTATTTTTCCAGCTCTCACAGGGTTCTGGCTAATAATACTGTATAAATTCAAGACTGTTGTTCTCTTACTGGTTTTGAAAGCATGTTATTGCTTTATCTCACTTGATTTTTTTTTAGTGTCTTAATTACAGTAAATTAGAATAATTAGAGTGAAATTATATGAACATTATAATTCCCTATGGCCTTTATGCTGTTTTTTTTAGTATGATAATGAATGTTAATGCAACTCATCAATATATTTTTACTACCTTTTATTTTTTTATAGCCAACTTTCAATTTCATAGTTTTGCTCTAGATAGAATTTTGTGCGTTAGGTATTAAGAACAATATCATGCAATATGTCAGCAGAGCAAAGAATATTAATTAAGCTTTTGGTGAACCATATTGTAGATAAAACTTAACAAAGGGCAATTTTCTAGTAATGGATATCTATGTTAATATAAAATGAAATAGGCTTCAGTTAACCTCTTCACACTTAAGTGTACAGCTTATTGCTCACAGAATAATATACCAAAATAATACAAACCAAAATGGAGAATGTTCAAAGTACAATGACCATGCAAAGGAGCTACATACTGCAAGAGTTGTAATAGGAGCTGATCTTGTTCCTTTCGGTTTCAGATTTATTTTATTTTTTTTTTAATTAAAAGCAGGCATACAAAAACATACCGTATGCAATAGTTCTTTTCAAGTTTCACCATTGGATCAGTACTGTAGCTGAATGCCCTGCAGCATTACGCTACATAGCTAACAATCTGTCACCTGGTATTAATTTTCTCTCTTATCTTTTCTGAAGGAGAGTAACTGTGTTTATAGTAGTGTTGCACTTGTAACCTTTCGTCCCTCACAGTGCCTATTAGCTCACACGTTTTTCTGCATGTTCATGTTACAAGACTTGTGTTGTTAATGTGTATTTTGCTACTGGAGCAGAACATAAAAAGGCATGTCGTAGCTCTGTTGCTATTTGTGGAAGATGTTGAAAGAAATTGTTTACCTGTTTTCATAGTCTTTTATACATGACTTAAAGGGAACCATTTTCCAGTGAAATGCTCCCCAACATCCTGCTATAGTCAACCTTATGCCCAACAGGGAAATAAGTAATGTAAAAATAATATAGAAGGGGGACAGTAATAGCCCCTTGTAAAGGACTAAGGGAAGAAATTCCTTTCCCCAAAGCAATCTACTTCAGTGACGGTCCCTGAAACACACAGAAATGTGTCTGTATCAGAGGAACCTCAAAGGAGCCTCTCCAGCTTTGGACACTGTGAAGATAAATAATTGCAGGAAGACAGTACTCAAAGTTTTGTATGCTGGACATTTAACTACTGTCACTTGAAGAATTGAGTCCAAATCAAAACAGCTTGGAAATGGACAAACCTCATAGCTTATTTACAGCCTAATAAAAAAGAAATTGCAAAAAGGAGAAAAGATACTAAAAATTTTCCTTTTCATGCATTCTCATGGTAGAACAGAAAGAAAGTAAAAAAGCTAAACTGTGATAATGTTTAAATCTAGTTATGTGAAATGTCTTGGCCTCTGAACTCATTTCTATTGGTTTTGCTGCCAACTAAATCACAGGTAGTTTCTGAAACTAGATCATTAAAAACATGTATGACAAAAATGGGGAGGAAGCATAAGCTAAATTCCTTTGAAGAATAAGCCTGTTACTGACGGGTTAGGCTTAACAACAAGATGTCATTTGAACCACTGCTATTTTATAATGTGTATGGCACCATCCTTTCAGAGATCTGCCATTTGCACTGCTGTGGAAATGCATGTGAATGAATGGATCACATTTCCGTATATCTGCTGATATATTCTGCTATTTTCTGTTTAAGTGAAAAAAAATTTAAATTTAAGCTAGAAAGTAAGTGAAGCCAGTGTTGATGAATGATTTTGAACTTATTTCTTTGGATTAATGATAAACATCTGTTAACCTAGCTGACATAAATATTTGCTGGAAAGGTAATGAACTTCATGTACAATCTAGACGCGAAGTAGAAAGAGAGCAATAGATATGCAAGGTTAAAAATATTTTTTACTCTACATGTTGGGTGGATGTGAGAATTCTCCCTTTGTACTATGTGAAATATTGCTGTAAACGCACTCAGCTCAAAGAAGAAATATATTTCAGTTGTAAGGTGGAGGATGGAAGGAGGAGTTGGTTTCTGAGCTGGTGCCCAGAAGACTATGGGCACTAACATGGAGTTTGTAGAATCATGAGAACCATCAAAAGCCCTGTAGATTATGGGAATGAGGAATTGTAGATTAGGTTTATGTTTCTGTACATCTGCCTGGCATGCTTAGACTTCAGGTGGTAAATGCTATCATGGCAGAAGGTCCAAGAAAGGTGAATGCCCAAGGTTGGTCTACTCTAAATTTAATCACTGACTACTTGAGCCAGGATTTTGAGACATTTGGGTTAACTGCTCTCAGGGCTTTTATCAGTCAGGATCTAATAAGGGGATGTAGAGCTGTCTTGTCCTTAAATGAGAAATCTCAGTATGGCAGTTCAAACCAGCTTTGGGGCCATCTAAAGAGCATATGGATACTTTATGTACTATAGCAGATGGTAATTATGATTGGCATCACTCTTGCCCTTTAAACAGCATCAAAGCAATGACTGCTTTCCTTATTCCCGGCTCATTTGTAGAACACCTGTTTCAATAAAATATGTTGTCGCTTCAGTTACTGTAGCTACTTTTAACATTATAGACTACTTTCTATAAGTCAAATGGTGTTATAACCCTTAAAGAAAAGAGCTTCTAGACATAAGGTTTTAGACATAAGGTCTAGACTAGACATTAGGAAGAATTTCTTTAGTGAAAGAGTAGTCAGGTGCTGGGAGGTGGTGGAATTACGATCCCTGAAAGTATTCAAAAAACACGCAGTTGAGGCACTTCAGGACGTGCTTTAGTGGGATAGTGAGGTGGTTTTTTTTGTTGGTTTCTTTTTGTTTGTTTTTGTTTTTCACTGTTGTTTTTGACAACTGGATGCGGTGATCTTAGAGGTTTTTCCAACTGTGACAATTCTGCGATTCTGTGATAAACCCACAACTACTACAATGATTACTCACATTTTAAATAAGCCTAATCTAATTTTTCTCTCAGATTCAGTTCTCACTGCCTGAAAATACATCCAAACATGGGAAGCCAGAAAATGATCTTCTGTTCCTTACTTCCTTCTTGGCTCTTCATTTTAATGTGTGACAAGTGAGTTTAAAAAATGCACTGAATTCTAGAACTCTTACTATGAAGTAGGTTTGGGATTAGTTTATGCTAACATTCAAAGAAAAGATGAGCTCAAAAAATTTAAAAAGAATGGCAGAGATATGCATATGAACAATGTGGTGTTCCAACACTGTACACATCCCTGGTTAACTACATGTCTTGAGGACATGAGCTGTGCATGCTTCTTCTTAGTCGTGTGAGTTTAGTATTATACCACTATGATATTAGGACTGAGTATAGACTGACATAGATGATGATGTTACAGATCCTTGTCTGCTTCTTTCGGGTAATACAATATGATGTAGCTGGATAGGGATATGAAGTTCATACCTTTTCTGTCAACTAAGCTTTTATCATATTTTTCTGCATTTAATCATTGATATGAACTCATACCAACTTTCTTCACACAAGTTTCATTCTACTATATTTTACTTATGTCTTAATTTGTTTCTGTATTTGCTCCTCACAATGAGATCTCTCACTGCCAGGCAAGAAATTCAGGAAAACATGAGACATTTTACCCTCCTTACTCCTGCATCATCTTGCAAACTCAGTTGGGAAAACAAACAACCAACCAAACAAACAACATAATTAAATGCCGATCCAGATTTGAGAAGAAACACTAGACCAGTGATTTCCTGATTACAGAGGTTTGCTAGTGTGGGGCTTACTTTGCCTGAAAGAAGATACTTTGCTGAAGGAAAAAAAAATTACTTCCATTTTGAAAGATGCTCCACCATCTTTCCTGCCTGGATGTATAGGCTGGGCACTAGAGTCTGGTATGGCTTTGGCAACGGCTGCCTGGTTCTTACAAGGATGAGAGAGAGCTGATACAGGAAGGAGTGTAAGGCCATGCAAAAAACCCCCCATGTGCACAGATGTGCATTTCTGCCCAGAATAACCATCCATCGAGCATGTGTGACATGGTGAGAGGAGGCTGTTTCTGTGCTGTTTTCTGACACTTTGTTTTTGTCCCTCTTTGCTTCCAAAGCTGCCCTATGCACCCTTCGGTGTATGCAATCATCAGTGTTGTTGTGAGTAATTCCATATTGCCAGAAGAATCAGTGTTCCTGACCAATTATGTCTTATAATCTGTTTCGATCCTTAACCAACCCTGTTTTGAGATGCCCTACTGTGCAGTGTTTGTAAACCCTGAGCAGGTCTATAAGTATTGATGTCTGCTCAGCTGTAAGAATTACATGGGTTATGTTCTTTCCTGAGCTCCTGATTTTGTCCTCTGATGACTGAAAAGAAGAGTAGAATTTAAAAATGAGTTCTATCTTGCCACAGAAAACAATATGCCGTGAAGGGACATTATCAGTTCTGATTTGTGTGCTGTTGGCCTGGAGTGTGGTTGATCACTAGCAAATCAAGGTATCATCCTTCTACTTGTTTAGATGCAATGTCTAAAAAATACTGAGATTAAAGCAACCATTTCCCTCAGCTTCTCCTCTACCCTCCCCCCCAGCCTTGTGCATAAGTGTTTATGATTCAGGGATGTAAGTGTAAGCAGATTCAGTGACCAAACTGTGGAATAAGAAAAAAAAGATACTCTATGCCAAAAAAAGAGCAGCAGCATTTGTTATGGAAAACAAATGTTTTCCATTCTTGTTGCCATAATGGGAGTGCATTCTGTTCCCTACTTTTTTTATCAAGTCTGCCCCAAAAGATGTCTGTAGAGAACAGTCAGTCACAGGGATGAAGAATAACCAGTTTCTTTTTAATCAAATAATGGAATCTGCTTGCAGCAAGAGATAAGCAGCCATTTTCCACAGCAGCATCTTGCAGCTGTTCCTCCAAATATGCTGATTTCTATTCCTCTGTCAAGAACATAAAAGGAACAGGCACTAAAATAAAGAATGTGATCTGCCCGCCCTCTCACTTAACAGTGAGCTTTGCAGGTTAAATGAGAAGAATAATGCAACCACTAGATAAAAACTGGCCACCTGTTTCCTTTCAAACAGACACCCCTCTAATTCTCAAGGAGATTCACTTAATTTTAAAATTAATTAAAAATCATGCGATTAAATATGGTATGGACAAACCACATAGTGCACAGGCATCTGTGTGTTCCTGAAATCCTCACAGTTTATTAAAAAACATGTTAAAAATGTTTAGTCATTAAGCTTATGTGATCACTTGGCATACATGTACATAAACAAATGGGTATATGTATATATGTCTCTGGCTGATAATGTAATAACCTCTTTGGTTTATTTAAGATGGGCTGTGAAAGTAGAATTTTTTATTCCCAAGGCATGCTGTGAGAATAAAAGGTTGGAATAGAGAAAGGTCTCAGTGAAAATGAAAGGGACATGGCAGAGTAGTTTCTAGCTTTTTTTTTTTTTTTTTTTTAATGTACACAAAAAGGTGTGCAAAAAAGGAAAGGGTTTTGGCTATGAACTTATTTTTTGGTGTTTGCACTTTATTGGATATAAAAGTGCTGATTTCAAAACTAAATTAGAACACCATTCTCGAATTTAAATATTTAAATGGGTTTTAGATTTTAGACTCTTGTCACTCACTGGGGAGACTTCAAACCACCGCTGCTTTTGAATTTACACAATGGGGCAGATGTACTTTATGATAAGTCATTGATGCTTGTTTTCAGATGCTTAGACCTGGAAGCCAGTTGGAGAATATTTTGTCTTCCTCCCTCCTTGTGCACGTGAGTTTCCTTTTCCAAGAATGTCTGCCAGGCAGAGGACGATGGTCCTTGACCAGGTCACTTTCTGTACAGAAAAAGGACACATCTTGCATTTGGTCAGAGTCAGGAATGACACTACTTCAAGCAGTGTGTTCCAGTCCTGTTGTGTACATATGGGTACTAAAACACAAACAATCAAAAGCTGGAGTTAGTTTTTAAAAAGTAGGGCATATGCTCCTACAACTTTTAGACAAATTTTTAAGCCTTATCATAAGCCTAAAGTAAACCTGAGACAGAGGTCTCTTCTTGACTGCAGGTATTTGGCTATCTATTGACCCTGGACCCTCTTAAAGGCAATGGATCACACAGGAAGCTATTCATATTCTACCTCATGAAGCATCTTCTCCAAAGCCCTTATGAAATTTCATAGCATCTTCACAGTCTTTAGTCTTTGTAAGTTTTAGATAGAGCACCTTACTACTTATTATTTTAAGCTCTATTTTTGTACTAGATTTAATCTTTCACAAATTATTCTCAATTTTGAACATTTTTATTTATATAAATTTTTTTCCCAATTGTTGTAGTAAAACTAGTCAGTTTTTGATTTTCTTAATGAACTAATTAATGTCATGCAAAGATTTTTTTCCCCATTAAATTAGTGTACTTACTTGAAATCATCTGTGGGCAATTGTAGATATTTAATAGATTCACATTTAATAAATTATGTCTCTTTAACTTCTGCATGAGCTTCATGCCCCAGAAATGTTGTAGAAATTGTGAAACCAGTGGTTTCTACATGGACTAAAACCTCTGTCATCCTACCTAAGAAAGACCCAGATGGAGGTGTGAGAAGTCAGAACTTGTTCTTTTATGAGAGGATATTTGCTTTGCAGCAATGTCCAGGAGGGATTCCTAAGATGTAAGAGCCTGGTGTGTCAGGTTGGACATGATAAAACAGAGAGTGCTCACTCCATATAGTCAGAAATCTGACCTATGACCCTTTGAAGCAAAGAGCAGAATGGCATAATGCAAAGGGCTGTCCCCTTCTCCTGGTGCTTGGGTGGACCTGTCTACTTGAATACTGATGAAAAAAAGGGGAGTCACTTCCATGGACAAAAAAAGGCTTCCTATTGTCAAACTGGATAAAAACATTAAGCAAGAGAGGAGGCATATCTTTATATTTAGCAGAAACATGAATGCTCTGGGAGCTCAAACAAGTCAGTCAAAGCAGGACTGTACATTAGCACAGAAAGGCTTATTTGCAAGTAAAGAGGGAAGTAGAAGGCAACATCTCCTTCATTACAAGTTTTCTTTTCTCATCTCCCTTGCAGTCTGCAGTAGCATGGGGAGATGAATAGGACAAGAAATCTCTCTTTTAGTCCCAAAGAGTGACAGATATTTCTCACTGAAAGCATGGAAGCTGCCAGCAAGGATAGAAAACAGCCCTGCAGATACGGACTTGGGGGTGCTGGTGGATGAGAAGCTGGACATGAGCAGACAGTGCACACTTGTAGCCCAGAAGGCTGATCGCATCCTGGGCTGTATCAAAAGAAGCGTGGCCAGCAGATCAAGAGAGGTGATTCTGCCATTTTACTCTGCTCTAAAACGACCTCACCTGGAATACTGCGTCCAGCTCTGGAGCCCTCAGTACAAGAGAGACATCGACCTGATGGAGTGGGTCCAGTGGAGGGCCACAAAAATGATCAGAGGGCTGGAACACCTCTGCTATGAAGAAAGGCTGAGGGAGCTATGGTTGTTCAGCCTGGAGAAGAGAAGGCTCTGGGAAGACCTAATAATGACCTTCCAGTACCTGAAGGGGGCCTACAAGATGGTGGGAAAGGGACTTTTTACAGAGGCCTGTAGTGACAGGATGAGGGGCAATGTTTTTTAAGTTAGAGAAGAGTAGATATAGATTGGATGTTGGAAACAAGTTCTTTACCGTGAGAGTGGTGGAACACTGGAACAGGTTGCACAGGGAGGTAGTTGAAGCCACATTCCTGGAGATATTCGATGAGAGTCTTGACTAGGCTCTGAGTAACATGATCTAGTTGAGGATGTCCCTGCTTACTGTAGGGGGGTTGGATTAGATGACCTTTAGATGTCCCTTCCGGCCCAGACCATTCTATGATTGTATGATGTTCTCATGCTTATCTTGGAACAAAAAAAATAGCCTTCATAATAACAAACAAAAAGAATTCACTCAACCAGAAAGCTGAAATTTAGACTTGTAAAAACATAAAACCAACTAAAGCAGATGAAACGCATTAAAACCAACAGTTGTAGTGAAAGTGAGAGGTGGGATGAAGTGCTCTGGGTCAAGGGGAGTACTCAGTTTGGAAGATAGATGATAATGTTTAAATCACATTTCCCAGGTATGTCTCCAGATGTAGACAAGGTGTAACCTGTGAATGCAGCCAGTAAGGGCTTTCCAGAAGTTTGACATGGAGAAATGTCCACATAAGCAACAACAAAACTGAAGACATGATGCTTGGAAATGCTTTTTAACACAGATCCCTCATTGTGCTCTCTGTTTCATGAAAACAAATGGTTGGTTTTGTGGGCATATTTTACTTTCTATTGCCTAATATTTTTTGGTTTCATATGGCAGATGTGAACCAAACAGTGAAATGCCAGGCACAAAGATTGATGCACAGCATTCATCCCTGTCAGACTGCACAGCGGAATGTCTCCACAAGACGTCCTATCTCCCAGGCAGCTCTCCTTGCTCTCCTCTGACCCACAACCTTGTGCAATTTCTCAGATCTGAATCACTGAGTGAAAAAAGCGAGAAGCCTTTGGTTCCCTAGGCTATTTCAGTTTTCACCAGGAGACTAGAAAAGAAAACAGACTCTGAAAGATGGGCAGCTCAGTCTTCTTCCCCTGAACCTCAAGTGGAAACCCCAGATGAACACCTGCTGGTGTTCATTTCCAACTTCTTAATTCAATGATTGTGTGGGAAAGCACGTTCTGTTTTATCACTGTCCCTTAGAAAAGATGTCTTGCTCATGAACAGCAGGTACCTTTCTTCATTCTCCATGTTGATGAACTCTGAAGTGAATGGGGATTTTAAGTCTGTTGCACCTTTCTCTCAAAGGCCAGTCTTTGTCAGGCCACTCCATGTTTATTCATGACTTCTTCCCAGGGCTAAATGAGTTTGAGAAGGAGCTGGGAAGATGGGAGAGGACAAAGTGTCTCTCAGCCATTTGCTGGTAAAATACAAACTATATGCTACAGTCTTTACAAGCAGGAAGAAAGACATCTCAGAACCTCGTATTTCTTGGATAGGATCTTGAGAGAGACTTGTTCAGAGTTGTAGTTCCCAAAATGTTTATCCTGTACTCAGATGGGATTTTTCCTGATTCTTAGGTTTCTGTCTTTCAGTGGTTAGGTATTCAGTTTTTAGGAAGAGACAACCTTTGGGGAGCAAGCTAGCTCACAGTTTATTCTGAAGGAGATCAATTACTGTACATAGAATTGGAAAGCTGTTTTTCTTTAAGAATGCTGTATTCTGTGTGGTTTTTCCTGGAAGAAAATATGTGAGGTTACAATCCCTGTTTCTACTCACACTCCCAGATCACTGCCTTTTTGAGAAGCATTTTATAGTTGTCTGACTGTACTCTATGGAGATACCTAGAAAGTATAGTATTACTTAACAGTGAATTATGGTCTTTGAGGAAAACCTGTACAAAATAAATCCTTCTGCAGTACCTCATATCAAAATGCCCTCTTGTTTCACTAAGTCATTCACAGTCAGGTAAAGTTAATTTCCTATTTCTTTAACTTTTCATGTATTACTACAATGCTGCTCCATGAAAAAATGTGGATTGCTCATTATCCAGTTTCTACCTTTCCAAGTGGGTCTGTTTCCTATGTTGATAACACAAAGAGGATTTTGTTTTCTTAAAGCCCTTTTTGTTTGGTTATAACCCTCCCCTGATTTTGAGTTCTTACAACTTCGACCATCTGAGGTAAAACTGAGAATATACTGTAGTTTTATAAAATTAGGCTGGTTTTGTTCAGAAATATCCTTGTCTGTTGACATTTTAAGTCAGATCTTAATGCTCTAAGAAATTTATCACAATCTACGCTTCTCTGAGC